>CAUYQU010078771.1:0-14054 GCA_963574635.1 Cheracebus regulus
TTTCTCCTTTTCTCTCTTTTTCTAAACTCTCTTCCTCTTTCTCTTTCATTTTTTCTTTCTTTTGCTGTTTCTTTCTTTCTCCTTTTCTCTCTTTTTCTAAAATCTCTTCCTCTTCCTTTCTCTCTTTCATTCTTTTTATTCAAAAAAAAAAAAAAAATCAAAAGCCTTATATAAGGTTTCTATATATGCTCCATTATAATCTTATGGGACCACTATCGTCTATGTGGTCCATTGTCGATCACAATGTTATTATGACTAATATTACCTTCAATCAAATTTCTGGACTTCTTTGTGTAAACAAAGTTAATACAGATTTAATTTAGAGATTTTTAAAGGTCAATGAATCACATTATATAGATCAGTGTTCTCAAACTTTAATGTGCAAATGAATTACCTGGAGAGGTCATTAAAATTAAAATGTAGAATTTGATTTACTGGGTCTGCAGTGGGCCAGAGTCTCATTTATAACAAAGTCCCAGGTACTGCTTGTTTGTGAACCACACTTGCAAAAATGTAAGTTGCAAAAATATAAATCCAAATGAATAGAAAAAATTCTGTTTTTGAGTTCCATCTGAAAGTTTATGATGCCCTTGCTTACTGTAATAACAGACACCACATTTGAACATGAAAAATATTTCAGTTTTATACCACATGTGATATAAGATGATGATATTCGAGTTCCTATATGTAAGAGGCATAGGAATATTATAAGTAACCTGTTTTAGTGATACTGATATAAACTAATTTATGTGGTGTTCATCATTGACAACATAATCTATTATGCATGTCAAAGTATTTTAATAGAAACTCTGAGAAATATCCCAACATTACGATTTAGTGAAATGTGAATCAATATAATTGCAACACTGTTATTTTTAAAAATTTTTTAAAAATTAACTGGGCTGGATGCAGTGGCTCACACCTGTAATCCCAGCACTCTGTGAGGCAGAGGTGGGCAGATCACCTGAGGTCAGGAGTTCGAGACCAGCCTGACCAACATGGTGAAACCCGTCTCTACTAAAAATACAAAAAAATTTAGCTGAGCATGGTGGCGTGAGCCTGTAATCCCAGCTACTCAGGAGGCTGAGGGAGGAGAATCACTTGGACCTGAGAGGCAGAGGTTGCAGTGAGCCAAGATCGCACCATTGTACGCTAGCCTGGGCGACACAGCGAGGCTCTCACTAAAAAAAAAAAAAAAAAAAAAAAAAAATTAAATGGTGATGGGCAAAACGAAATTTTGCTGAAACTAATTTTAGTCATTTTTATGGCTCCTTGATATAACTGTATTTCCAACTTAAATTTTTCTTCTGGTTTCATAATTATTTCCTTTTGCAATTACGGATTTCATATACTTTGTTCAGACTTTTGGTACTGGAGGCTCTTTCACATTTTAGTGTTCTGTATGAAAATTTTCTAATAGAGAACGATGTATCTCTTTTTTAGAGCAAAAGAATCTAATTTTTTAGATTAGATTCTAATCTAAAATCTAATTTTTTTTAGGCTGGAGTACAATGGCATGCTCATTGCTCACTGCAGCCTTGAATTCCAGGCTTAAGTGATCCTCCTAGCTTTGCCTCCTGAGTAACTAGAACTACAGGCGTATGTAACCATGCCCAGCTGATTTTTTTGTATTTTTTGTAGGGACAGGGTTTAGTCATTTACCCAAGCTGGTCTCGAACTTTTGGGCTCAAGTGGTATGCCTGTCCCAGCCTCCAGAAGTGCTAGGATTATAGGTATGAGCCACCATAGCTGGCCAGATTCTAATCTAAAATCTCAAAAGATTAAGATTTTGTGATTTTCTGCATTAAAGTGAGAATTTGAGGTGGGAATGTAAAATGGTACAGCTTCTTTGTAAAACAGTATGGCAGTCCCTCAAAAAGTTTAATTGCCATATGACCCAGCAATTCCACTCCTAGTTATATGCCCAGGAGAAATAAAAACATATGTTCATATAAAAATTTGCACACAAATGTTCCTAGCAGTATTATACATAATAGGCAGAGAGTAGAGACAATCCAAATTCCCATCAATTGACGAATGAAGAAACAAAAATGTGACATATCCACAGAATGGAATAATATTCAGCAATAAAAAGGAATGATGTTCTAATATATACTACAACATGGATGGACCTTGAAAACATTATGCTAAATAAAAGAATCCAGGCACAAAAGGACAAATGTGATATGATTCCAATTAAATGAGGTACCTAGAATAATGAAATTCAGAGACAGAAAGTAGAACAGTGGTTATCAGAAGCTTGGGGAGGGGAAGGAGAAATGAGCAATGACTACCAATGGATATGTGATTTCTTTTGGGAGTGATGAAATGTTTTAAAATTATATAGTGATGATGGCTGGAAAACTCTGTAAGTATACTAACAACCACTGGATTGTGTACCTTAAATGGGTAAATTTTATGATATGTGAACTATGTGTCAATTTTAAAAAGTGAGAATTCTATAATTTCTACCATTTGTCATCAATACTAAAATTAAGAACTAAAAATTAATAATGGTATGTTTCTGAGTCCTCTCTCACTGACATTAATCGACGGTAACAATTTGGAGATGTGTTTAGTAAGATGTTTTACTCAGTTTTAGTGAGCCTAAAAAGGGAATATTACTATTTGATATCTTTCATTCTAATCAGCATAGCAAAGATTAATTATATTGTCTGGTTGTACAACTTTTCAATTGTTATTTCAAGCAAAAATTTCATTTGGGCATTTTTCAGTTTAATTCAAGGCCAGGTTTAATTCTGGTTCAAAAGAACAATTTCACATAATTAAATTCTATTGGATATACATTTTTTGTTTCCGTTCAAAAGTAAGAGCTTTTGGGAAATATGAAAACTTTGGGACAGCTCTGAAGTCAGTTTAATTTGAATGCCTAAATATAAAACTACAGTTAATCCTATTAATTATTTCAACTACTTTTCTATTTAAAAGAGCACTGGCTTCACCCATTGTATAAATACATAGCTACATACATACATTCTTGTTGTAAAAACAACTTATAAAATCAGGAAAGCACAATGGAAAAAAAAATCACATTTATCCTACCACCCAAAGATAATCACTGTTAAAATTATGGTTCATGTCCTACCAGGAATCTTACTCATTCATACACATAACTATATATACATAGTATTAATTCAGGTACTTTTTTTTTTTTTTTTGAGACAGAGTCTTGCTTTGCCGCCAGGCGCTAGGCTGGAGTGCAGTGGTGCAATCTTGGCTCACTGCAACCTCCACCTCCCAGGTTCAAGCAATTCTCCTGCCTCAGCCTCCTGAGTAGCTGGACTACAGGCGCATGCCACCACGCCCAGCTAATTTTTGTATTTTTAGTAGAGACGGGGTTTCACCATTTTGGCCAGGATGATCTCAATCTCTTCACCTCGTGATCCGCCCACCTCAGCCTCCCAAAGTGCTGGGATTACAAGCGTGAGCCACTGCACCCAGCCTCAGGTACATTTTTTAATAAAATTTTCATCACAGTGTATACATAGCTTTTCAGCTTTTTTTTTTTTCATTTAACAAAATATCTCAGACACTTACCTGTGGCATTAATTATCTTTAATACCATAATGTTTTGTGGCTTCACAGCACTTCATCATCAGTTATTTATTGTTGTACCATAAGTTATTTATTGTCTCTAGTTTTTAAATATCACGAGCAATTATACAAACATCCTTATGCATCTTTGCATACACTGTTGGCTACCTCCATAGGACTTATTTGCAAAAGTGGAATTACAGTGCCCATGAATCATTTCTCATCAATAAATGCCAAAAGAAGCAGCAAAATGGAAATAAAAGAACATTAGGGGAATCAAAGAAAAAATTATAATTACCTGACAAGGTAGCATCAAATCCCATGTCTTCTATTGCTTCTCTCAAGGTTTCTGGAGAGGTTAGTAGAGGATCATACTCAACAGTCCCATTGCTATTTGCAAGGGAGACTTGTACGGATTTTACACCTGGCTTTTTTGATATGACACCCTCAATAGACTGCACACAGGAATTACAAGTCATGCCATCAATGTTTATCACAGTTTCTTGTGTCAGAGGCTGGCTAACTACATTCAAAGGAATCTTCTGAAGAGACGAGCTGGAGGGAGAGTTTGAGGTACTTTCAACTTCACGTGAGAAACTAACTCTATATTGCCCTGGTGATACGTCCTCTATTGCTTTTCTCAGGCATTCTGGAGTGATTGAGCTTGCATTATACTTTACAACAGCAGACCTATT
Organism: Cheracebus regulus; assembly: GCA_963574635.1. NCBI lineage: Eukaryota > Metazoa > Chordata > Mammalia > Primates > Pitheciidae > Cheracebus > Cheracebus regulus. The sequence goes on from CAUYQU010078771.1 coordinate 4,251, forward strand.
CTCTAAAGAAACTACTATGCTGCTTACATACTGGAGTGTAGATAAAGCACTTTCAATATTTGACACACATGATTTACAATGCATGCCATCAATGATGAAAGTGGCTGTTGAATCATTTGTGTATGATGGACTCCTTTGCTGTGATCCTTCTGAAGATTTAACTGGTGTGTTCTTTAGACGCTCTACATCAATAGCTCCCAATTTGAGGTACTTGGGCTGCTTTTTGATGAATGCTGGAAAGCCCATAGCTTCAATCTGCTTTTTCATTTCCTCTACTGAGATAAGATGAGGTTGATAAACAATAGTAGCTTCTTGATTGTCCAGGGAGACTAGTTAATAAAAGGAAACAATTATTTAATTCAGTTATTCCTGGGCTACTTGAGAAAACATTCTGTTTTCTAAATCAATAACCACAAATAATTATTTCTCTCTCATTCTCATCATCATCGATTTTTTAACTTTTTTTTTTTCCAGAAAATGTTATTGGCATAGACTAGGAACAAGTAGGAGATATGACCACTGTAGCTATGGTCTCCAAGTTTCTGCATGCCTTATAGAAATACATTAGAGGTAAAGAGTATCCTAGTCATGTTGTGTTAAGAACCCTGAATTCCATGAATTGTCAACCCCACTGCCTTTTCTTCAGTTTAAGGTTCAGGTAACCTTTAATTATAATCATTAACTTTAATGACATTAATCCTGGGAATATGCTGTACCTCAATGAAACAGCAAGCACTCTAGTCTCATGGATTCAAAACTCATGCTTAAGAAGAAAGCAAAAAGTTAAAAGATCAAAACAGACACCTAAGCCTTAGAAAACAAACACCACCAGACACATTACCTTTAATTCGCTGAACACCTTGCAGTTTCCCAATTTTTCCTTCAATGGTGCTAGTACATGAATGGCAGGTCATCCCTTCCACTTTCATCTTCAGCATAACTTCACCGACTTGAGCCATACTATGATCTTCACAAGCTCCTGACTTTTTCTCCAGTGTTCCAGTATCTAAACTGAGATCCGGAACCAGCTCTCTTATCTGATTGGCACTTACTACAGAAGGGATTATTGTCACTGCTACAGTTCTTTGCTGAGGGTAAATTTTAATGTCTGTCACACCCTTGGTCTTGAGCAATGTACTTTGGATACGGTCCCATGGCAAAGCCAGTGAAGCAGTAACAGTCAAAAACAAGGTGTCAGTTAAAACAGGGAGAGGGTCAGGATTATGGAGAATAGCATCAAAACCCATGTCATCAATAGCTTCCTGTAGGGTCTTTGGAGTCTGTAGTTTAGGGTCATAAATAATAGTTGCATTTTTTTCTTCCAGTGATACCTTTTGGAAAGAAATTCCAAAAGTCAGTTTAATTAAATTCTATGACATAGGATTTAAAATATCAATCATCACACTGCATTCGAGAAGAGTGAGACAACTCAATCTAATGGAGTTTCCCTATTAGTTTTCATCTTTACTATTCTTGTTAGAAAGAAACATAAAATGTCTTGTGTACTTACAAGAATGGTAAAGTTACATATGTAGACATATGTGACTGTGGTACCTATCAGGTATTTGAAACATGTATATTGACAAACATACCCTAGAATTTCACAACAAACTACTCTTTCCTTCTACCTCTTTTCATAAATTACTCCAACAATTCTCACTCTACCAATTGAAAATGTTACACATGAAACAGAATCAGCTATAGAAAAATGAATGGTAATATGAAGTTTAATCTTTTAAAATGTTCAATTTCTTAAAAATATGTACAACTATTATATATCATTTAAAAAATAAAAATAATGTCCAATTAGAGTAACTTTGTTCACAAGAAAAGGTATAAACATGCCGGTTTATGAGTGAAGGCAGTATTCACAGGATTTTATAGCATATACTCCTATATCCCCCTAAGTCACTAGAGCATAGGATTAATTTTGTTCAAAATAACAACATCTTTATTGTTTTGCCCAATTAGATTATAAAACAATGATTATATTTTTAAAGCTTAGCTACTGCATATAATTTAACTTATTGTCATGACTGCATCTCTTTGGTTGACATCTTACAAATATTCATGATGAAGATACACACACACACACACACAAATACTGGGTTGGTGTTTTAGAGAAGGATCATTTTGGAGGCAGTGTGGAAGATGACAGTAGAGTAGAGTGGAGTGATATAGGAGGCAGGGCTATCAGCTAGGAGGCTACTGCAATTGCAACAGTAGTACTCCACTTACTAGGCAACCATACTCATTAGTTCTATCATCTGAAAACTGAGCAAATATGCCCTATTATCTTCCAGGGCTATTATAAGGGTCATATGAGTAAATAGATAGGAAAGTTCTTTGCAACAGAGGTTAATTATATAAGATTAACCACAGAGCAACCAATATTTATTGAGCACTGATTATGTGTGTCAGGAACTGGAATTCTCAGGATACAAAGCTGAACATGTCACAGGAACAATAACAATAGGACAGAGAATATAGAAAAGGGATACCCATTTATCCTTGGGAATATGGGTCAGAAAAGTCTTCTTAGGAGAGATAATACCTGAGTGTTAAAGGACAAACAGGAATCAGCAAGGATATATGAGCCAGGGAATTCCGGATGAATGGAAGCAAAAAAATAGAGAAAGATAAGAGGCTTGAGAATTAGGCAACTGTTCTATTATGGGGTTCTATACACCAATAATGGTTTATAATTTATCCTATAGGTAATAGAAAGCCATGAAAAAGTTCAGCAGATTAAATTTTCATTTTAGAGAAGGATGATTTTGGAGGCAATGTGGAAGATGACAGTGGAGTAGGGTGGAGTGATACAGGAGGAAGGGCTATCAGCTAGGAGGCTACTGCAATTGCAACAGTAATACAACAGAGGGTCTGAATTAAGGCATTAATATTGGGGGCAAAGAGAAAAGAGGCAGCTCCAAGATTTAGAAGAGTAGGACCGCCTAACAAGATATGTAGAGTAAAGGAGGTGACTAGGATGACTTAAAGGTATCTGGCTTTGGCAGTGGATAGATAGATGGTGGTGCCATTAACTGATATCAGAAAAAGAGGAGAAAATCAGGAGGAAATTAAGAGGTTAAAGTGGAGGGAAAGTGGAGATGATGAATTTAGCACTGGGCCTATTGATTTTGAGATGGCAATAGGATATTAATATTCAAAAACCAGTTAAATATGGGTGTTACTAATTTCCAGTGAAAAGCTTTGTTCCACAAAATAAAAACTCAAAAATATAATTAAAAGTAATTCAGAGTAGAAAACCTCTCTTTGTCTACAGTAGTTAGTTAAATCTTTCACTTACTTTAATGAACATATTTTTATTTCTTCCTTTAGCTTGATAATTGATGACTATGTCTTTGGGTGAAAACATTAAATATACCCATGGCATAGAAAGTTTCTAAGACTCTGATAATTCTAGTTGGCTAGTTTGTTCCTAGGGATGGAAGCGATCACTAGCATAAATGGTCCAAAACAGAAGCGGGGAAATAATTTATATTTGCTTTTGAATTATACTATATAACATTTTCCATGAAAAAAAAATGCAGAATAGTCAAACCACATATAGTTGAGACATATACTTTTGAAAGAGATGCAACATAACAGTAGCCACTATCAGATGAAGGCTTTTGTGTCCTTGTGTTTTTAAAGAGGGCCTCTTTTAAACTTTAATTTCACTCCCCTGAGGTAATTTTATGATTAAGAAAATGACTCTAAATAATTTAAACTTTCCAACTGAAGGGGAAGATGGAGAACAGAGCAGTGGTTTCCAGGGATAAGAGGTAGGGGAAATGGTAGCAAGAGGGAGTTTTTTGGGGTAACAGGACTGTGCCATGTCCTGGTTGTGGTGGTGTTAAATCTAAACATGTGTTAACATTCACAAAACTAAAAAAAAGTTCATAGAACTATATACCCAAAAAAGTCAATTTTACTGGATGATTATTTAAAAAAAAAAAAACTATTAAATAAGATTAAAAATTTAGGTTTTCGGTTGCACTAGCCACATTTCAAGTGTTCACTGGCCAATGTGATTAGCTGTATCAGGCAGGGCAGATATACAGTATTTCAATCATTACAGACCATTCTTGGGTGATATTGCTCTAGGTACTACTATACTTTTTCTGATAAAGTACCAATGTAAAGGATTCTTGCCCATTAAATACATTATATCTGGTACACCTTAAACAATCCCCTGCAGGGGTTCCTTGCAACCCCCACCACATACCAAAAATGTCAATTTATCAACATAGCCAGTCAGAAATTGTTCTCACTTTAAAAGTAAAAATCACTTTGTCAGGCTGGGTGGCCCATGCCTGTAATCCTAGCACTTTAGGAGGCCAAGGTGGTCGGGCAGATCGCTTGAGCTCAGCAATTCCAGACCAGTCTGGGTAACATGGTGAAATCCTATCTCTACAAAAAAATACAACAATTACCCGGGCATGGTGGCACACTCCTGTAGTCCCAGCTACTCAGGAGGCTGAGGTGGGAGGATTGCCTGAGCCCGAAGGTTGAGGCTGCAGTGAGCCAAAATCGTGCCACTGAGTTCCAGTCTAGGTGACGGAATATGACACTGTCTCAAAAAAAAAAATCACTTTGTCACTGGACGGTTTGCTACACTTTCTAACTGATTTAGCCTATCTTTTATTTATAAAAGGCATAAGAAAACTATGCATAAAATACTATGCAAAAGGGAAATCAAAGTACCCTATGTTATTTGCATGCTGCAGATGAGAAAACATTTCTTTCTTTAGTAAATTCTATTTCTGTTTTAAAAGGTGACCAACCAGGCTGGGCGCAGTGGCTCAGGCCTGTAATCCCAGCACTTTGGGAGGCCGAGGTGGGTGGATTACATGAGGTCAGGAGTTCGAGAACAGCCTGACCAACATGGTGAAACCCTGTCTTAAAAGGTGACCAACGACACTTAGCACAAACAAAAACATCCCTCTTTGGGGTAACAGCATTCAATTTTTCCTCTGAATGTTAGATAGCAAAGAGACTTTTCAAACCTAAGGTCTCAAAAGAAAACAAAATTTAATAACACCTTTTTTTTCTTTTAAGAGGAAATTCACACAGTAATTATCACAGTACAGCTCTGAGTGATAAATCTTTGGGCAGGAAGTAAAAATGGTGCTTATCAGCCGGGTGCACTGGCTCACGCCTGTAATCCCAGAACTTTGGGAGGCTGAGGTGGGTGGAACACTTGAGGTCAGTTTGAGGGCAGCTTAGCCAACATGACGAAACCCCGTCTCTACCAAAAACACAAAAATTAGCCGGGCATGGTGGCGCACGCCTATAATCCCAGCAACTCGGGAGGCTGAGGCAGGAGAATCACTGGACCCCGGGAAGCAGAGGTTGCAGTGAGCTGAGATCGCGCCACAGCATTCCAGTCTGGATGGCAAAGCAAGACTTCGTCTCAAAAAAAAAAAAAAAAAGGTACTTATCTATTCAACAAACATTTACTGAATGCCCATTATGTGCCGGGCACTATGATAACTGCTAGAGATACAATGGTGAGCAAAACCAGACAGACTTCATAGAGCTGGAAAGTGCTGGCAGCAGTCTGATTATGGGTCTGGGCTGCTCTCCTTTAATATGTCCCCTAACCCCGACCCCTCCTCCAAAAACAACCTCCCTTCCCTGCCCTACCCCACCTTCCTACTCCCCGAATTGTTCCAATATTTCAACAGCTTCCCTTTTTTTCAGAATGTTTTATTAGGAGCCAATGCTGTTATTTTTTATCTTCAGAGGAACTATTTTTCCATTATATCAATAGTTCCTTTGGGCCAGCATGGTGGCTCATGCCTGTAACCCCAGCACTTTGGCAGACCGAGGTGGGTAGATCACTTGAGGCCAGGAGTTTGAAACCAGCCTGGTCAACATGGTGAAACCCCGTCTCTACTAAAAATATAAAAATTATCTGGGCATAGTGGTGGGAGCCTATAATCTCAGCTACTCAAGAGGCTGAGGCACAAGAATCACTTGAACCCAGGAGGTGGAAGTTGCAGTGAACTGAGGTCATGCCACTACATTCTAGCCCAGGCAAGACAGCCAGACTCCATCTAAAAAGAAAAAAAAAAAAGTTCTTCTGAAAATAAATATAACAGCCTACAAATTATGAATATAGCTCATAGGAAAGACTCAAGGTGGAGGACTATTCACTGTATTTTGATGAAGGCAGTAGTGGGAGAGAAAAAAGGAAAATAAACTAAATATACTCTGTGGCCTTCATAGTATTAAGGGTGGTGTAGAGAGTGCTGACTGTCACAGGGATTGTAAAGATCCATTATTTTAATCTTTGTGGTGTTCTGTGTCTTTTGAAATGTCAAACATTAAATTCAGGCACAGTATACGCTTGAATTTGCATATGATTTCTGTATAATTTGCATAAACCCACAAAGACTGTATCTTCTATTCTTAGGCAATATGAAAGCTAGAACCTTAAACAAATCACCATACCTCTGAGGGCTTGTTTCCTGAGAGATTAGATAAAATAATCTTTTGAGTTCTAACTTTCTATAAAAGCTCAAAAAACTATGTTACTACCACTTCTTAGGTTGTCAACAGTACATCTTTTTTCTTTTGTATTATTTCTTATTTGATAAGGAAAGGCGCTATAATCTGAAAGTGTCCCTCAAAAATTCATATGTTGAAGTCCTAATTCCGAAGGTGATAATATTGGCGAGGGGCCTTTAAGAGGTGATTAGGTAATGAAGACAGAGCCCTCAAGAGTGGGATTTGTGCCCTTATAAAAGAGGTCCCGGAGAGCTGCCTTGTCCCTTCCACCATGTGAGGACACAAGGAGAAGGCGCCGTCTATGAACCACGAAGTCAATCTTCACCAGACACCAAATTTGCCAGCATCTTGCTTTTGGTCAAGCAATTCCCAGCTTCCAGAATTGTGAGAAATACATTTCTGTTGTTTATAAGCCACCCACTTTATGGTATTTTCTTACAGCTGCCTGAACAGACTAAGACAAAGGTGAACCAGGTTCCTATATGAAGGCCAGGAAATTGAAGAAATTGCCCAAGAAACTCAAATGAAAGAGCTAGGATTCAAATGCAGGTGTATGTAACTCCAAAGTCTACACTCTTTCCATCTATAAATGATTAGGCTGGATAATCTACAATTTCCTTGGAAAACTAAAATTCTATGTCTATGATTTGAGCAATGTGTGGCTTATAAATAATCTGAAAGTATACAATATTTCTAGTGTTTGAATGAAATTTTAATTGTTTTTTCCCCTCACATTTCACATATTCTCCTATGCTACTTTAAATTTGAAATGATTTTAAAACTCATTTGAGTTTTTAGCAGAACTGACAATCAGGACATTCTAATATTTCCACATTTTTAAAAGTCACTATGGGAAAATAACTTAGCTAAAGTTTTAGCACATTGAAATTTGAAATTCCTTTTTATTCCCCAGGAATCAATTTATATATGATCATAATAAATTCAGGTAAGCATGCTGTTCAGTGTGGGAGTCTTCAGAGAGTTTAATGCTTACTTTCTTACATTTTCATATAACAACTTAACATAAAGGTGATAGATTTTTCACAGCTTGAAAGGATTATGTTATTTTACAGATGTGGAGACTGACGTCAGAAAAGTGACATGACTAATCAATTATCCTGAATTTCTAATATGTTTGATTCACCACCCATAATATATTTTTGAATTAACTAAAAACTATTTATAATATACAAAAGGATCCTCATTTGTAATACATATAGTCTCAATACAAATTCCATTAGTTTGTTGAAAAAAATAATATGTTTACATTAATAGGGTAACACTATTTGATGCTTCAATATAGAATACTGAAAATTAAAATATCATAAGAGGAAGCCATCAAGCTCCATGAACATTTATCCTATTTGACTAACCTAAATAAAGGTTACCACTTTAAAACTATTAAATGAGGTTACAAACTAGAAAAAGACAATTCTTAGAAACTAAATAGTCCAAGATAAATCTAAAAATTCAAAAATCAAATATTTTAAGATGAAAAAGATGCAGAGATTCTGTTAGTTTTTATTAAGTTGTAGCATTGCTTTTCATGAACTAAACTATCTTTAAACTGAGTACTCTACTATAATTTTCATTTCTAACATATTTATTCTCTCTCTCTCTTCTCTCTCTCTCTCTTTCTCTCTCTCTAAAAGACAGAGACTTGCTATTTGCCCAAGCTATTCTTCAACTCCTGGTCTCAAGCAATCCTCCCACCTCGTCCACCCAAAGTACTGGGATTACAGCATGAACCACTACGCCTGGACATTTTTAATGAATTTTCACTTTGCTCCAAAAATTATACAACAAATGCATGATTGTTCATTATAAAAATTTAAATACAAAAATACACAAAAGAAATAGTACAAGTTCCTCTTCACACCATTCCTTCACTGCTAAATTTGTTGTCTTGGATTTGACCTTCCTTTGATCCTCAGAATAGAGTTCAACTAAATCAGAAACTTAAGCCTCTTTGAAGCTGATTCTACATCTTCATGGATAAATGATTATTACCTACTAATTTATAATAATAAAAATGCCTATGCTACTCTAATATAGTATTGGTGACAGAGCACCAGTTTGATAAACAAAATGTTCAATGCACTGTCATTTGCCATAGAAAAAGTTAAGAAGCCAATAAAAGAGTCCCATATAGAAAGAAAAATATTAGATGGGTCTCTATATATAGATGTGGAACAATATCTAAGGCATATTTGCTAATTTTTTAAAAAGCAAGTGCAAAATAATTTAGATAGTATGCTTCCAATTTTCAGAAAAAGGGGATACGCACACATTAAGTAGATATACTTATGTACATGTACATAGTTTTGGCTGGGCGCTGTGGCTCACGCCTGTAATCCTAGCACTTTGGGAGGCTGTGGCAGGCAAATCACCTGAGGGCAGGAGTTCGAGACCAACCTGGCCAACATGGCGAAACCTGTCTCTACTAAAAGTACAAAACTTAGCCAGGCATGGTGGCAGGTGCCTGTAATCCCAGCTACTCAGGAGGCTGAGGCAGGAGAATTGCTTGAACCCGCAAAGTGGAGGCTGCAATGAGCCAAGATCACACCACTGCACTCTAGCCTGGACGACAAGAGTGAGACTCTGGCTACAAAAAAAAAAAAAAAAAAAGTTTTATATTAATAGTCTTTCTGGAAGAATATATATATATATATGACAACTGGTTTCCCTTGGGAAAGGAATTTTACTCTGCATATGTGTTACTTTTTCAATAATAAAACACCAATTAATTTTAAGGGGAGTGAGGAATGTATTTATTGATCCAAAGGAGGAATTTAGTAACTGCTAGCATTGATGTGGTCATTTTTCTATTGATGTGGACTGTATTAAGAGGCCGCGCAAGGTGGCTCACACCTGTAATACCAGCACTTTAAGAGGCCGAGGTGGGCAGATCACGAGGTCAAGAGATCGAGACCATCATGGCCAACATGGTGAAACACTGTCTCTTCTAAAAATACAAAAATTAGCCAGAAGACATGATAGCACCTACCTGTAGTACCAGCTACTTGGGAGGCTGAGGCAGAAGAATCGCTTGAACCCAGGAGGCAGAGGTTGCAGTGAGTAGAGATCGTGCCACTGCACTCCAGCCTGGGTGACAAAGTGAGACTCTGTCTCAAAAAAAAAAAAAAAAAAAAAAGAGAATGGACTAAAGCCTTTACCTAAATAAAGGGGAAAACCACACAAAAATTTAGCAATGTAATTTTCAGGGCCACACAAAATTGTTAATAAGGCATTAACCTTTATAATCATTCAGTACTTATATATAAT
>CAUYQU010078775.1:0-67512 GCA_963574635.1 Cheracebus regulus
ACTAGATCAATGTTGAAATGAGAACACTACAGATAAGTAATATTTGTAAAGGATTCCAAATATTTTAATCTCTTGAGTATATTTGTTTTTCAAGTTTATTGAAAAAAAATTTGGGCAATCAGGCAAGAAAAAGAAATAAAGCATATTCAATTAGGAAAAGAGGAAGTCAAATTGTCTCTATTTGCAGACAACATGATTGTATATTTAGAAGACTCCATCATCTCAGCCCAAAATCTCCTCAAGCTAATAAGCAACTTGAACAAATTCTCAAGATACAAAATCAATGTGCAAAAATCACAAGCATTCCTATATACCAATAACAGACAAACAGAGAGCCAAATCATGAGCAAACTCCCATTCACAATTGCTATAAGAGAATAAAATACCTAGGAATACAACTAACAAGGGATGTGAAGGACCTCTTCAAGGAGAACTACAAACCACTGCTCAAGGAAATAAGAGAGGACACAAACAGATGGAAAAACATTCCATGCTCATGGTTAGGAAGAATGAATATTGTAAAAATGGTCGTAGTGCCCAAAGTAATTTATAGATTCAGTGCTATCCCCATCAAGCTACCATTGACTTTCTTCACAAAATTGGAAAACAACACCTTAACTTTCATGTGAAACCAAAAAGGAGCCTGCATAGCCAAGACAATCCTAAGCAGAAAGAACAAAGCTGGAGGCATCATGCTACCTAACTTCAAAGTATAATACAAGGTTACAGTAATCAAAACAGCCTGATACTGGAACCAAAACAGAGATATAGACCAATGAACAGAACAGGGGTCTCAGAAATAATGCCACGCACCTACAACCACCTTATCTTTGACAAATCTGACAAAAACAAGCCATGGGGAAATGATTCCCTATTTAATAAATGGTTCTGGGGAAACTGGCTAGTCATCTGCAGAAAGCTGATACTGGATCCCTTCCTTACACCTTATACAAAAATTAACTCAAGATGGATTAAAGATTTAAACATAAGAGTCAATAACATAAAAACCCTAGAAGAAAATCTAGGCAATACCATTCAGGACACAGGCATGGGCAAGGACTTCATGACTGAAACACCAAAAGCAATGGCAACAAAAGCCAAAATAGACAAACGGGATCTAATTAAACTAAAGAGCTTCTGCACAGCAAAAGAAACTACCCTCATAGTGAACAGGCAATCTATAAAATGAGAGAAAATTTTTGTAGGCAAGGGATATGAACAGACACTTTTCAAAAGGAAATATTTATGCAGCCAACAAACATGAAAAAAATGCTCATCATCACTGGTTATTAGTTTGAAATGCAAATCAAAACCGTAATAGATATTATCTCACACCAGTTAGAATGGCAATCATTAAAAAGTCAGGAGACAAGAGATGCTGGAGAGGATGTGGAAAAATAGGAGCGCTTTTTACACTGTTGGTGGAAGTGTAAATTAGTTCAACCATTGTGGAAGACAGAGAGTGTGACGATTCCTCATGAAACTAGAACTAGAAAACTTAGCAATCCCATTACTGGGTACATACCCAAAAAATTATAAATCATTCTATTACAAAGACACATGAACATGTATGTTTATTGCAGCATGGTTCACAATAGCAAAGAATTGGAACCAACCCGAATGCCCACCAATGATAGACTGGATAAAGAAAATGTGGCACATATACACCATGGAATACTATGCAGCCATAAAAAAGGGTGAGTTCATGTCTTTTGCAAGAACATGAATGAAGCCAGAAATCATCATTCTCAGCAAACTAACACAATAACAGGAAATCAAACACCACATGTTTGAGGCTACCCACCTCAGCCTCCCAAAGTGCTGGCATTACAGATGTGATCCACTGCACCTGGCCTCATGATGTATTTCTAATATGAAGACAGTTCTGGAAACTTTTTACCTATTATCCAGTTGAATTTCATCATATTTCCATTGTATTTTGAATAATTTCAGATTATTTTTTATATCTTTATTAACCCTTTCATATTTCTCATCTCTTCCTCTGTGAGCTCTTCACTGGATTTATTCCTCAACATGATCTTTCAATTTCCTACTTTTTCTACTATTATGGAAACTACTTCATTCTGAAGTTAGATCCATTTATGATTTTTTTTAATTCAGTGACTAAAAATATTTTAATTATGATTTTTTAAATGTAAATACTGATGCTTTTTTTTTTTAACAATTTCTTTTATTTTTTAGTGGTTTGTTTTATTTCATCTATCTCTGACCATCTTAAACATATAAATTCTAAAGTACTTTAAAAATTATTATATTATTGGATATGGGGATAATTAAGGATCTGAGCTCTTTTAAAAAATTATGTCAACTGCCTTCCTTAGCATTACTGTTCAGTTGATCCTTGAACAACACATTTGAAATGTTTGGTCCACTTATTTGCAGATTTGCTTCTGCCTCTGCTATCCCTGGGATAACAAGATCAACCAGTTATTCTCCTCCTCCTACTAAATATGAAGAAGTTGAGAATGAAACCTTTATAGTGATCCATTTCCACTTAACAGTAAATATATATTATCTTGTTCATGATATTCTTAACATTTTCTTTTCTCTAGCTTACTTTATTTTAAGGATACCAAATATAATGTCTGTAACATACAAAATATGTGTTTATTGACTGGTCCACAGTAAGCTATTAGAGGTGAAGTTTTTTGGGATTCAAGTTATGTGTGGATTTTCAATTGTGCAAGATTCAAACCCCCTAACCCATTTGTTGTTTGAGACTCAGTGGCACTTGTATTGGAATTTTGCTGAGAAGGTTCATTTCATGACTAAGCTTCAGTCTTTCCCATGTCTAAGCATTTACATTCCTTTTTTATTTATTGTTGTTCATTGAAATGATTGTCTTCTTTTGAAATGGGAGAGATTTTAAACTTTTTCTGGTTTTGTTCATAATGTATTACTGCTATTTGTTCAGATGAAAGAGAAGCACTTTCAAAGCGTGAATTTAGAATGCAATCTTGGCTAAAAGTGTGAATATTTTTGGAATTTTTGGTTAAAGTATTATAAGGAGAAAAAGAAGAGTTGAAAATCTGAAAAGCTTTTTACTTTAAAATGTTTTCAGATAGTATTATTTTTCATTTTTAAGTATATGAATATTCTTTTCAGCTTATGAATTTTTTGGATTTTTTAAATATACATTTCTTTACTATCATATCATGTGCATTATGATGTTAAAGTGCCATGAAATTCTTGGCTCAGTTTTTCATAACAGTTTATGAATATATTTTAAGGAAAATTCATGGAGATAATAAGCAGATTTACTAAAAGATTCTTGAAAATTATAGACTTTCCTTGGTTACACTCCACAGAAGACACTTACGGTTGAAGGATACAGAACAAAGGTTTGCGGATTTCTTTTAGCTGTGAAGTGGTTGTCTGATTCTGCTAAATGCTGTAATCAACAGGAATTCTCTTTGGGCTGCAGTGCTGGCTCAGTAGTTACCAGGATTTGGAATCAATGATGAGCCACTAAGGAAAGATCCCTTATTTTATTCTTCTTTCTCTATTAGTTGGAAATTTTCATATAACACTAGAACTTTTCTTCAAATAATAAAGTGTAATTGTTTCTTAATGTATGTAAAATTCTAATTTCACTCCACTATAAAATTCTTTGAAACAAATACCATGTTGGTGGATAGAGTATTACCAGGTGTTCTTTTTTGTATACAGTAGTCTCCCATTATTGCAGTTTCACTTTTTGTAGTTTCAGTTATCCACAGATAACCAGAGGCACATCAAATGAAAAATTCCAGAAATAAACAATATATTAGTTTTAAACTGTGCACTTCTCTGAGTAGTATGACAAAATGCTACGCCATCCTTCTTTGTATGACCTGAGGCATGAATCATCCTTTTCCTTACCATATGCACACTATATATGCTACTGGCCTGTTAATCACTTAGTAGCAATCTCAGCTATCAGAGGGGGAAAATATAGTATATATAGGGTTTCAGGCAACCACTGGGCATCTTATGATTTATATCCTTCAGAAAAGGGGAGACTACTATATTAAGCTAATGAATACTAAAAATATTTAGTATATTATTTATAGATTTTATAGCCACATAGTGAAATCATAATTTACAAACAATTCTGTAGCATTCTAAGAAGAATGTAGGAAATATGAGAGAAACTGTGACGTTCTGTCAATCATATAGATCTAAAATCTTCAAGTAATTTAATCTCTGTGTTTTCATGTTTTTCACTATGGTCTGTCTGACATAATTATTAATGTTTTTAATCTTTCCATTTGAATTGTGTAAAAACGACTTGATTTTCTTAATCAGCTGGGGGAAAGAAAGACAAGTCTTTGCTTTTATCACACATGGAATTATTTACTGTTCAGCTCACTGATGTTGAAATGTCGATTGCTCAAAAGATTTAGCTTTAGTCAAATGCTCCTAGAACAAATTCTCATGCACATAAACATGCAAGAAAGGAAGACACTTGGTATCACATTAGTGAGTTCTTTCTCCCAATCAGTTTTATTTCTTTGCTACAACTTAAAAATAATAAAAAATAATTTATAGAATTTGAAAATCCACTATAAATGAATTCAAAGTTATAGTTTAAAGTGAACTCACAATGAATGCAAGAACTCCTACAAGAAATTAAAAAAGTTATATAAAAGTTTTATATATATATATAACTTTAAAAATTTTATATATATATTTTGATGTACTGTAGTTGAATGATTCAAATGCAGAGCAAGAATGACCAATTAGGAATATCTTTTAGTGGCAAACTAATTTAAATCACCCCATGTAGCTGACTTCAATGATGCACTTCACAAATGGATTAACAGGCCTATAACACTCCCTTTCTGGGAAGGAAAAAGAAGAGTTTTCCCAGGCATTCAGGGCTATTATTTGAAATCAAAGTAGTTATTGCTAGGTTCTAAAATAATCCCTTTTTATGCATGGCTTTCTACATGAAGGCTTAATAAAGTTACATCTGTTTTAAATAGAGGACTTTGAATATCATGCTTCAACATCTACTTTGATAACAAGAAAACACACAAGATTGAACCCTCAAGAGCTGCTAATTTCCTACCACAACTGGCTACAGTTAAAATGGCTGGTCTTTTTCACATGTTTGGCAGAACTTATTTTATTTAGCTAAAAGTCATTGCTACTGAAAGTCATCTTCAATTACAATATTCATCATATTTTTTCAAAAAAGAAAAAAAATTAGTCAGAATGAATGTTCCTCAAATATCTAAAGCCATCCAAATAAAGCATACGCTTTAAGCTAGGGGCCCACCCTGGGTGCTGATGGTTGGTGGCTATCACTCTATTTTCCTCCACGTGTATAGCTCAAAGCAGCAGAAAGGCAGGACTTCTGGGATTTTTCATGAAGCCATGCAACACAGACAGAAGCTCCTTCAAAATAAGGGGAATGTACCTTAAGTGTGTTTGCATGCTCAGTGTCAAAATATTTAAGTGTCTTATACTAAACTCAATGAATTATGATTACCTGGACATGTTGAAGTCTCATGTCTATATTCTTTTTATTATTTATTTAGCTAGTTTGGAATGTTGCTCAATAAGTGAAAAAGGAAAAAAGATACAGGATTTTATTTTTAGTGGATAAGCTTGTGGAATTAATCTCTTCCTCTTACAATTCTATATCTTACCCATGGTACACATCACCTCTTATGTGTCCCCCACCCCCACTGAGAATGTAAGCTTCATAAAGCCTTGTTTCATTAATTGGTACATTTCCAGACCAAAATAATTATTCATGGGACATAGCTGAAATTCAATAAGCAGTCATCGAGTCAAGGAGTTAGCAATGTTCCCAGATTTGGGGAGGGGTTACAATAGTTCAGGTGAGAGCTCATGAAATATCATCAGAAGCAGAGTAAACAGTAAGAGCCAAAAACACATTAGCAATTAATAGCATCAGGTGCCTATGATCCTTGATTTTGATGAAAAGTGACTTAAAATCAATCTCAAAGAGAGATAAAATATAATATATTCTACCTAATAAAAATTATCATGGGGTATATATACAAATATTATTTCTTTCAGAAGGGTCTGTTTTTCATCAAGTGTATGAAATCCTTTAAAATGATTCTAACATCTCAGATGCAAGCAACAATATATTTTAGATATATATATTTATATATTTATAAAATGTACATATTTATATATAAAGTATATATGTACACACACATATATATACATATATACATGTATTTCCACCATTGTTACTTTTTAAAAATCTGATCCATGCTAATCTTAATAATCCAGAAGCCTACTGTATGTTATTTTTTAGTGAATTTCCAAATTAAGTATAATTATTTTAAATATCCAAAAGCATAAGGAATACAATACATACCTTACCTCATAGATATTATTTGAGAAAGCTAATCTAGACTCAGAAAAACTAATTTATTTGTCATTTTATTTTTATTAACTCTACAATGAGTGTTACTTTTCATTTTACTTGTTAAAACAGGAAGAAATTATTTGATGTTGGTCAATTGTTTCAGACCAGTGACTAAGCACCTTTATTTTTTTTATTTAATCAAAATGCTTTTAATGCACCCTTACTTTGAAATAAAAATATCAATTTCTATCATGCTTTGCAATAGATATTCTAAAATTGTATGCGGAAGTAACAAGTAAATATTTATCGCCATTTTACCTGAGACATTAACTAAGCAATCTTAAGAAATCTAGTGTTTTCAGTAGGATATATTAGCAAATTATGTGCCACTGATCAGAGTGAAAAAAGCAGAGTACAGCAAATCAACACAAGTCATTTCCTGCAATCAGAGCTATTAAAAACATGCATAAGACTGTGTAACTAAATATTCAATAAATTGTTAGCATGCCAACAAAATCTATATTCTTGCCTAATTTTCATAACTGTAGTTGTAAACAAATGAATAAGCAAATTGTATACATGAATAAGCAAAATAGTATAATTTCAAATTCTCATAAAAAGTTTCAAATGCTCAAATATGCATATATATGCATGCATATATACATATGAACACACATATATACATATATAGAGACATATATATGTACACGTACATCTATGTATATATATACACACACATATATATATATATAATTTTCCCTTACAAGTATTTCTGTCACCTCCAGAACACAGTATCAGAGATATTTCTCCTAAAAGGCTGAAGCCATCTAAGGATCTAAGGTTTTCCCCCACCTCCTGCCTGCCCAAGTATGATTTGAAATAAATCTGAGTCATACCCCAAAATCCTAAAATAAGGGCTGATGGAAATATTGATTCTGGGTATTGATTTGTGAAGGAGTCATTGCACTATTGCCCTAACTGATCTCTAACATGCTCTATATAAAGCGTAAGATAATTGAAAGCAAATGATTTTGTATTTTCTTTTTCTAAGCAAGAGGAGAATAAATATTTAAAATAGAACAAAATTCTTTTTATGTAGCTGCACTACATAAAGCTAGCTGTACTAGCCCTGGAGGGGGTAATTATTTTTATATTGCTTTATTTATTCCATGGTATAAATATGTTATTTATTGTTTATAGTATTGATATTTAGATTTTTCTAGTATTTGAATATTACAAATAATGTTGCTATGAACATTTGTGTGTGTGTGTGTGTGTGTGTGTGTGTATGTAGGTACACAAATAAATGCATTCCTCTTGGGAAAATATCTTAGAGTAGAAGTATTGGTATACATATGGTACACTTTTATAGAATATGTCAAATAGCCCAAGTGATTGTATCAATTTACATTCCCACCATCAGTGCTCTAAGATGGATAGACTAGCTTTTCATTTCATCTGCATAAAATACTGTTTTAAACTGTATCCATTCTTATGATGGTATAGTGATATCTCATTGTTTTATTTTGCATCTTCTTGTAGAACTATGAAAATGATCATCTGGTTATTTGCCTCATGGTCATTTGTCCATCATTTTTGTATATACACTGATTTTATATATATACACACATTCTAATTATACATATATACTAATCATATATATAATCAGTTTATATCTTGCCTACTTTCAATTAGGGTGCATCCTCTTATTGATTTGGAGCAGTTATTTATTTCAAATTATTATAAATTATTATTGAAGTTAAAGTCCATTTAGTTCTTAATTAAAAATTATATCTATGTCTAGACATATTTGAATGATTCTGGCACTTAGTGAAACCAGTGACTTAAGAATTGAAAATTAAGAATAATTTTAATAGTCTAAATGAATGTTTGATTTGTCTAGAGTTGGTATTTCACTTGACTTTGAAATTTGTAATTATAAGTGATGTCATATGTTTACTGGACTGTAGGAGTAGAAATGGAGAACAGAGGGAAGTTAAGATATTCAAGGATTTTTGGAGACAGAAATAACAAGGAGTGTTTTCATTTGGGGATGCAGGAAAATGGAGATGAGGGTGAAATATCAGATTTAACCCATTTGGATTCAAGGTGGTGCCATTTCTTGACGTAGGAGATGTTGGAAGAGAGGCCATTTTAGATGTGTAGGTAAAGAGAACTCCTCTTGGTACCTGCTGAGGATGAGATACTCCATTTTGATGTTAAGTAGGAAGTTGGATAAACATCGTTAGGACTTACCATGTGAACTAAAAACAAGTGTTTTCCCATCTCACTTGTTTTAGAATAAGTAATATAGGATTCTTAGTCACATATTCCTTTAAATCTCAACTCTGCCACTCAGTGGCTGTATAAAGTAGATCAATTTACTTAGGCTCATGCACTACTATTTATTCAATATTATAATATAATAATATGATTAATGTTCTATAGTTATTGGGAAATTATAATAAAATGAAATATATAAAACATCTTATGGAGGATACTGTATCAATTATATATATATTTTTCCCTTTCCTTTGTGGAACGTGAAGTTTGTGGGTTACAAACAAACAAGTCATTATTTTCTTTGAATTAAACTCATTACCAATATCTAGGGGAAAGCAAACTTTAATATATTGCTATATTTCAGATGAATTCCTCACTAAAGATGAGAAAGTTTTCATTAAAATATGTTTTCATTGTAAATGTGTTGGCCTTAAGTGATACATCACTGAAGATACCCTGGTATATTCAGACTGCAATTTTACTCCTTATTGATTAAATTTATTGGATAATTGATAAATTACCTTGTTGTGTTTTGACTAGAAAAGGGGATAAAATCTTAAAATATTCAATTATGATAAAGAGAAAAAAAACCAGTGTTTAAAAAATGCATTCAACTCTTATTCCTTGTATTTGAATATAGAAATACTGAGGGAAATATCACTGAGATGCTGGAGATCTATAATAAAAATTATCAAGACCAAACAGCTTGGCTTCTGCTACTGGACCTCATTTGTTGATGTATAATTAAAAGAATCATTTGCATTTACTAATGCATGTGTTTAGCTTTTACTCAAATAATTATTGAACAAGCATGTGATTTAATTTTAATCTCAATTCTCTAGTGGCTCACTTTTCATGCTTACTTAAATATTACCCTTCAAAATGATTGTTATTAATGTGTATGGCACTTGTGCATTGTCTTTTCATCATAATTTATTTTATTGGATTTTTCCCCATTCTCTTTTTCTCCTGTTTGCAGCATTTATTTTAGCTCACTAACTGGATGAGCTTGCATTCTGGAAAGGAATGCATCAAATTCCAAAGAATCAAGTCTTATTTTTCAAAAATTGGGTGAGAGCCCAGAAGACATTTAATGCTTCATAGTTTTATAGTTTAAGCAATAAAGGAGAGGAAACTAATTCCCTCCCCTTTCTCATGGCTTCTCTCTAAAGATAATTGAAACAGTTTCTGTGCTCTTGCTGATTTGTTTTGACGCCCATGAACAATCTTGCTGAGGTGCATTTTTTTTCTTATTTCCTCTGCTATATCCATTATTAATTTTATTAATCTTGCATCCCATATGATGCAGCATGATTAGGATTTTATGCAATTATTAGACCAAATTCAAAAATATTTAAATCAAACCAAGGTAATTGATAACCAAGTGTAGGAAGTATTCTTGTGAATACAAGTTTTTTTAATCAGGATAAAATACTTAAGTTCTTTAATTTTTATTTAGATGTTGAAATTTGGTCTGAAGAATATCTAGACCTGTCATTTTCAAACAATAAAAATCCATTTCCAAGATCAAAAATCATCAGAAATATAGCAACATATTTTATTTCTATTATTTTTTAAATCTCATTTTTCACATTATTAAACATGGAAAATGATATGCTTTTTTGCTATTCATTGCCTTTTTTGGCTCAGTCTGTATTTCTGTGAAATTAATAATTCATTATATAGCAAAGTCTTAATAAAATTACTTATTTAGTCAAGGAACGTGGCATGTTTTAATAACTAGAACACCAGTAATGATTTTCACAGACTTTAGCTTGAGCTCTACTACAACTTTTTCCCATTAATTTTATTTCACTCCATGAAAGCTGGAAAATATGCAGTGTAAAGCAAGATGCACAACTCCAAGATCCAAGTAAAGGAGAAGAAAAAAAGTGTTTTAATTTCACTTTAATGATGCTTTTGAATTATTACTATTCTATGTATTATGCAGATTCTATTAGTACTTAAAGCAAATCAATGGAAATTCCCAAATAATGATTATTTAAATATTTTCCCTTTATCTCATAAAAATAAAAGTCATAAGCTGTGACATTTACAGTGGAAATTTTTAAAGGGAAAATCCAGACTATATGATCATTTACACTTTCCACATCTAATACTTCCTTTGAAATTTGATCACTATATCTGGAAAGTGTCTAAGAAGTCACCATATACAGTTTTATCAAATTGCTATATTCTCTTGTTGAGACATTTCCAAGTGCTGAAGAAATGAGGGATTAAATTAAATATAGTATTTAGGATTTTATGGTAGAAGAATTAATTATGGCATTTTAAAGACTTTAAATTACATGCTTTTTATCAGTTCTTTTATATAAATATGATATGTGTTGATTGGGAGAAATCTAAGATTCAGGAGAGGATAAACAAAGGGAAATTATTGTTTCCCTACCCACATACCTCTTTACATAATGATGTTTATATTTTAGCTCTTTATATATTCATTCAATCAACAACTATTTACTCAGGACTGGCTGTAGGCGAACATGATTCCAGACAGCCAGCATCCTACTTTTAGAGCTTACATTGCAGTGAGAGGAAAACTGAAAAGCTAAAGTAAGAACAACAGAATGTTTGGAATTAGAATGCAGTGGGAAGAAAAACAAAACAAGATAGCATAAAGCATGGCAGGGGAAGGGTGAAGGGCGAGTAATTCCATCGGGTGGTCAGGAAAGGAGGGAGGATATGACGTTAAAAATAGAGGCTGAATAGTAAGACAAAGCCAGCCATGAAACAAGAGTTTCCAGGCAGCATGAGAAAAATAAAATGCAAAGTCCTACTGTGGGAATAAACTTCAATGTAATGGAACAGAAAAACGCAAGAAATGCCAGAAAGTCTGGGAAATACTGAGCAAGGGAGAGACTGATAATGAAGTGAAGATGAAAATGTAGTCAAGGGCCAGATTTGGCTATGGTTAGTTTAGGTTATATTTTAACTTGAATTAAAAGTAATGAAAGCATTATGAAGTATGCTATAATAGGATATCCTTTTTTAAAAAAGGGTAATTTCTGGGTAGAGAATGGAATATGTTGGGCTGGTAGAGGAGTAGAGACAGAGAGTTGAAGGATCAGAGGGGAGTGCTATGCTTTAGTTCGGATAAAATGAGGGCTGCTTGTGTTGGAAGAGTGGCAGCAAAGAGGAACAGAAGGAGGGAAGATTCTTGGAGTTTGACTCATGGGACTTGAAATAGGATAGCTAGTAAGGAGGAGTCAGAGAAAAGGATGGAATCCAGAATGCCTCCTAGCTTTTAGAGTTCATGGTGGTACCATACCATATACAGAGAAGGGATAAGATAGAAAAAAAGGTTAGGAGGGGAAGAACTCTGTTCAAAAGTTTCTTTAAAATACCATATCAAAAGATATCTGTTAGATGTCTAAGTAGAAATAACAAGTAGGCCTGTAAGTTTCGAGATATGTCTCTGTGCGTGTGTGTGTGTGTGTGTGTGTATACATACACATATACATATACTCACAGACACAAATGTATATATGTCTACAAACCATGCTTTTTAAATCTATTTTTACACTTATTTCAAATTGTTCACATATTTATAAAATATCATTATAAACTACAGATATTCGTTAAGCAAATATTGCAGAGTTTATACGCACTAATTCCCCTATTGCTGGACATGTAATTGTTTCTATCATCCTGAAGGATTTTTCTGATTATTTTTAATTTTATGTTATCATTGAAGATAATTATGCATATTTATTTTATTTCCATAGGTTAAATTTCCAAAAATGGAATTGACAAACCAGAGTTTACATGCATTTACAATTTTTGATATTTTAGATCTAATACTACTTCAGTGTCCTATCACAATTTTCATCAGTTTATAAGAATGCCATTTCTCAGTATTGCTGCTTAATCCAGTTTTTTTGTTAATCTGCACCATTTTCCCAGAATAAAATATCCTTGATTTGCTGTATTACATATATTTATTTGATGCTGTTGATGGCGATTAATTTTTTGTATGCATTTAGCCATTTGTCTTTCTTCTTTACTGAATTAGATATATGTAATCTTTGGCTATTTTCCTTAAAATGTTTATGTTCTTCTTACTCATTTGTCAGAAATCTTTATTGTTATTAACTTTTCTACAAATATTGAAAATATTCCTATAATGTTAACACCAGTCATTCTAATTATGGGGAGCTTTGATGTCTGAAGTAACATTGTAAAACTGTGTATCAAATTTTCCTCTTTGTGATCAATGTTTTGACAAATGCTTAATGTAATAAGGATTCTGACTCTACTTTCTGGTGTTTTATCTCATGCTTTTCTTTCTGCCTCACATCTAGTTAAGCCGGTAAAGCCTGAGGGCTCCCTCCTGTGGTGCAGAGTAGGTGAGATTCAAGCTACACAGGTCCCTGCTGGTACATGGAAACCCTCACTCTGGCCCCTATGACTCCATAGCCACAAGAAAAACCCCAAGCCAACCTCCATTTCTTACTCTCTCAAACTATTTTTAGATCAGTTTGGGAAGACTGTCCTGTTCTTCCTCAAATGCCTCATTCCATAAATAATAAACATTTTCATATCTTGGTGTGGTGTGTGGCATCATGGGTCTTCACACCTGAACCAGATTATGGCTGGGAATTCATTCTGATTCTGCAAAGTAGCCACGTGACTGAGAAAGGACATTTACAGCCTTAAGTCAGTTAAGCATTTGCCAATATTTTCTTGTATTTCTGAAAATGTATTTTATACATATGTAGTTTCTTTGAAGATTAAACCTTTCTGGATTATGGCATGAGGTAAGAATGTTTATTCTTCCACACATTACACTACTTATTTCAACACCAATTAATTATATATCTATATAATTTAGCCAGAAGAGATGATTCATTATATAGTCAGCTATTCTAATTATGATCTTATTTACATTTTACATTGTATTACAATATTCGCATAATAAACAGGGTAATTCCAGCAGAACTCTATAGAAAAAAAGGTTGTTTTTTGGTTATTAGTCAAATAACTTTTTCTTAATTATCATTTTCATTAAATACGCCATAGTTTCTATTTATAATTGTTAGTGAACCACAAGAAGTTATTAGATTTTAGTGAAAAGATTACTATTGTTACACTTGGGATTCTAACTCAAGTTACTTCAAGTTTCTGTGTGTAGCAATAATTTTAAAAAAAGTTTCCAGTATCTTTGGTCTTTTTAAAACATTAATAGTTTAATTGCTGTCAAATTCTTGTTTTGTATCTCATGATTTGCAGCTTTAATTTTCTGTCACAAATCACAAGTTTACCTCTGTTTGTTCTCAGGAAGAATTAGAACTGTTACACATTTTGGGTCAGGAGGAGAGAAGATGCGGGGAGGTCAACTCACTGAGGGGCCAATATCGTATGTGTGATTTTCAGGCAATTACAAGAGCTTCACCTGGTAGATCTCATGGGAGAAAGCTGCCCTTCCCACTTTAGACTGGGTGCACTGTCCGAAGGGAGTTACAGTCAAGGACTCAGCATTCCCAGGCCAGCCACACTTTGACACATGCTGCATTTAGCCCAAACGCCTTCATTCAGAAGCCTTTTTATCCAGGTACTCTCATCCTCCACACTGTGTAGGTAGCTCTGCTGAGACCTCCTTACTGGGGAGCCCTGATGACACTTTCTCTACTCTGACATGGTACTTAGCACTTTTCCACTCCTAGTCCTTCCTCATCTCCCTCTCCCTGGCCCCTGGGCACATTCAGTGGCAAGAGCCTCTGGTTCAGGGTTTACCTCTGCAGCAGGACATTCCTTCCAACCTGTGTTCATATATCTGACCCTCACCAAATGCTGTTGCATTGAGAAAAATAAAATATGAAAGGAGACAGCACCTTTTTTCTAGCCTCATTTATGCTATCACAGTAAGTGAATAATGGTTTAGTTGTTACTTTCAGTTTGGCTCCTTGTCCTAATTGACCACCTCAGTATCTGGCATCTCAGCTCTCCTCAGTTCATCTCTTAACATTCACTATCACCTTATTGGGTCAACCACACCCCACTACTTTGGCTAGGATATCGCAAAGGTATCTACCCACAGCAGCTGTGTTGGGATAATACCAACCCATTGTTGGGGTGGAGATGAGAGTCCCTCCTGCTAGGTTGTCATCTGTCAATTACAGGCAGCTGTTGAAAAGGTTTTCTTACTCATCATCCTGAAACACATTTCACTCCCATAAGTAGTTCAAGAATGTGCCTGAGAATGTCTCAACAAGTTACTATGGCCCTTATTTTGGTGTGTGGCTATGTTCCCCAAGAGGGTAAAGAAAGCACTCACGTCACTATCACAACAAACAATGTGCTGTACAGAAGGAAGCCAGCACACATGAAAATAGAGGCATATGTGGGGGGTCTTTAGCATCTGCAAAGTGTCTTGGCATACATGACCAAACTTGAGCCTCATAACAAGTCTTATTTGTAAATGGAGAAAACAAGACCCTAATGGGGCTAGTTCCTGACTCAGGTATTTGGTAACTAAACCCGTATTTGAGTAAGTCTAGTATTGAAGATTGAGTTAACACTTCCTGAAAGCTATTAGAAGGAATGTCAAAGAAGTAGAAGGAAAAATAATACTTACTTTGGTGCCTTTTCAGGTTTCCATGGCCATGACCATTATTTTATTATTAGAAATTTATGAATCTCAAGAATCGTAGATACAGTTATGACAGCTTTTTAAATGTGATTAAATTTCCTAGACTTCAGTCTTATTTCTTAAACACTCTCCAAAGATACCTATATTATTTATGAATGCATTATTGGACACTGCTTGAAAATATCACTAAATTCATTACAGATTTAGTCTAATTATTACAATGAAATAATTTTACTATTATATATGGTTATGATAAAATAATTAAAAAGAAATTGTTATTTGATGAAAGATAATTGGCAACATTAAAAGTGGTGAACACTCTTCTACTTACGAAAAATGACAATTATAAAAGGGAATTGAGAAGCCATACATATTTTTTCTCACTTCTGAGATAATGTAATTGGGAAGAAGATTTTGTTTATTTATGAAGGGCCTGAAGCCACACTACACACTTTTTCTTATTTCTCATCTAATACATCTTGGTGAAAAAGAGGAAATGTATTATACGTATGTATGAAAAAGAGTGTATGCTTCATCTTTGCAAATGGAGAAACTAAGATCACATACATTGACTAGTCATATTTGTAAGCCATAGGATGTAGATTAGAACTCAGGTTATATGACGTGTATAGATTCTAGAAATATGTTTCCTTGAAATGATTTTGATGCATGCAGTCTGTAAAAAATCTGTTACTTGCTTAAGAAACGGTAGCTAAAAGAAATGCCAATAAATGCCATCATTGCAACTGCTGTACTTTCTAAAATGTGAAGTAGTTTTAGCCAATAAGTAAGTTGTTATGAAAATCAAGATTACACACTACTTTTCCCTTCTATTTTCATGAGTCTATCCTTGGTAGGAACTTGTTAAATAATTCTCTGCAGGTGCATATTCACTTCTCTCACTGTACTAGAAAAGGGAACCAGTATAGGAGAAAATGAAGGACATGGTCAAATATAAACTCCCGATAACTGGAGTCTGGGCAGACCAGAAATGACAAGATTCTAGGAAGTTCAAAGAAAACACATTGCAGGTCAGTGAGAGAAAAAAAAAAGGCAGATGAGAAACCTAAAAGTGAACCCATATTTTCAGTGCCACATTTGTCATTACAGGTCCTTAAACTCATAACACAGCTTTCTTTAGATAAGTTTTCGAGATTTAATTTTCTACTTTTTAACTTTATGAATGTTTCCTAGACTTCAATGTTATCCTTTAAACACTACTTAAAGATTATTATCAACAAATGCACTATTTGGCATTTTATTGCTTGAAATATATATATATATTTAATCAGCTTCAAAGAGTGATTACAATGAGTGTTTTATTTTCATATCACAAAAATATACTTACAAAAAGGAAATCTTTGTGTGTTTAAATCTTTATTCAGGTATTCCTACAAATACACTGTAGATAAGAATTTTTCAGGTAGTGTACATAGGAACAAATTTTCTTATCTAGAGAAGAGAAATGTATTATATATCCCACCATTAAGGAGTTCTATTGACTTTTGTTCTTAACTTATATTTATAGGATTATATTCTTCCCTGCCATTTTTCTTCCCATCATTTTTCTTCCCTTTTCAGCATACCTCCTGTACTTAATTTAGAAAATATATTTATCTAACAAATACATCATTTCAATCCCTATTATGGAGAATCAGAGTCATTTGCATTCACATGGCATGAATAGCAGCATATGTTTACAGCTTTGTCACAGGACTGTGTTAACTTTCCTGATCTTTGTCACAATGAGGTCAAAAGAGAACTTAATCATCTGGACATTTCACGTTACATCATTCTGATCTACTATTTTGAGGGCACCACATTAACCTGACCTTGAGAAAAGTAAGTGTCAAGGACACTGGATGCTCTGTAAAACATACATATCATCATTTATGAGATAAATCATAAAAAAAATTCAAGAACATGTCACACTAGTATAGTTTTTAAGGGGTCAGAGATTACGGATGTGCTAATATACCTCCTTTAACATAAAAGATAAGTTACTGCATTCTGTGCCCCCTATCACTAAGAAAAAGGCACAAAGCTTGCTAGGCTTCTCTGTATTTCAAAGATAGAATATACCACACTTGAAAATATAGCTCCATCCCATTTATCAGATGACTTGGAACACTATCAGTTCAGTTATCTGGCACATTGAAATGCTGTGCTAAAATCTGGCAAGCTCAATAGAAATGTCATAGCACAGACATTCAGGGTTTTAGGGCAAGGACATGGCAACTGCAGCAAAGAGCTATTTCCTGATTAAAAACATCTCCTGAATTGCTGTTGAGCCCTAGTAGAGATTGCACAACTGAGCACGAGACGTTAAGTGAATACCAAACCACAGCTATTCATCATGAGCTGGTGTATTAATCCATTTTCACACCGCTATAAAGATACTTCCTGAGACTGGGTGAATTATAAAGGAAGGATGTTTAATTGACTCACAGTTCCACGTAGCTTGGGGGGTGCCTCAGGAAATTTGCAATCATGGCAGAAGCTGAAGATCCCTTTCATGTGTAAGCAATGCAAGTCTTACATAGAGGCAGGTGAGAGAGTAAGGAATTGCCACACTTTAAATCTATTGGCTCTTGTGAGAACTCCCTCACTATCACAAGAACAACTTTTGGGGAAACCACCCCCATGATCCAATCACTTCCCATTAGTTCCCTCCCTCAATACATGGGATTATAATTCAAGGTGAGATTTGGGTGGGAACACAGAGCCAAACTATATCAACTGGGTATTATAAAAACCATCAAGTTACAAGGGCAAACAGGTGCCAAAGTAAACCAAAATACAATTGAAATCAAACACTTTGAATCTTGACCAATCAAGTTCGGAAGACACAAGTAACTTACACATGCAGGTGAGCATGCCATCTATCACTTTCACTGACGCCTCTCCCTCAGCTGATACCCGTGGTCTCTTGGGGTCTTCCTATGATCAGCTACTGGAAATGAAAAACTAAGGCCTGGTTCATAGACGGCTGGCTACACATATTAGCACAAGCTTAAGATGAATTGCTGTAACCCTATAGTCTCACTGAAATGTGGCTCTGAATGACAGTGATGAAGGAATACTATCTCAGTGGGCAAAGTTTCAAATAATCAATTTCTGTGGAGTGAGGGCTGACCTGAGATCAAGATGTTCTTATAATTCAGAGTAGCAACAGATAGCTGAGCTGATTGGTTAGGGACTTGAAACAGCAACATTTTAACACATCAGAGGGTGGGGAATATGGATGCACCCATGGGATTAGTTACAGAGATAATGGATCTCTGCATCTCCTACTGGTGTTCACTAAAGAGCATTCACTGCAGAGGAGGTGTTGTATAACACAACAGAGATGATGAGTTGTCTAACGTAGATCAGCACATCTCTAAACTTAGCATACTACAATAAAACTTAAAGGACATCTGATTGGTCAATAGGCCAGCTGCCAAAAAAGGTGTTTTTTTCAGTGTTGTAGTAATGCTGTTTAGAAGGAAAAAAAATCTAAATTTAAAAGGCATTTTATACCAGAAACACTAATTGATCTGATTAATATGAGGAAATTAGGTTGCTGCTATAAAGTGGGGGGTGGGAGATACGTGTGGGCAACTCATCGTGCTTTCATGTTTAGTAATAGTTGTAAATGGGCACCTGCAGCACTATGGTTTCACCAGGACAAAGAAGTAAGAGGCTCAGATACCTTAAGAATGAAGGTTCGAGTTCTGCTGTTAGGCAAGCATTCCAGAAGAACAGAAGTGCTGGCTGAGAATGAGGGGTCTGAAATTAAGTGTGTAAGAGAAAAAAGACGAATGTCCGTTGCTATAGTTTGTTTCACTAGACCTCCTTTATTAAGTCTTCCTTCAACCCCCTTAAATTGTGATTGACAACCATGTTAAAGAAACAGCAATGAGAAGGAATAAATTTAACATGAGGCCTGAGAGGATATGAGCCATGCTAAATGCAGACTGTAGCATCCACTGTGTATTTCATATCTTTTGAAGCTTTTTATGTGTTCAGGTAGGCTTTCAAATGCCGATATCTGCAGATATATGCCTGAGGGCTGTTTTTTAAAAAAGAATTCCACAAAGCTGTAGTGCCCGTGACTGCAATGCAACCCTCATGAAGTACCAAGGAATTCATCCTCGATCAATTACTCTGTAGTTGGTGTTTCATTACCTAACTCCTTTACTACTCAGGAAGAATTCTGAAGTCTGCATTTTGGACCATTTTTCTGTTTTCCTACATTTAATATGCTAGGTCCACTTAATAGTTCAGCATTGAATGGATTTTCCTTTTCTCTATCACCTACTATTTCCCTAGCAGTGTTCCCTGCATTTCCCAAATAAACTACTTGACTTGAAGCCTTCACTAACAGTCTACTTTTGGGATAACCCAAAATAATACATTATGCCAGATATGGAGGTAGACGATGGGTTCCATGCCTGGAGAAATCTATATCTTGGAATTAAAGATTGAGACACAAGAAAATAATTATAGTGTGACAACAGCTATAATAAAATTGAATACAAATGCTGGGAACAAACTAAGAGGAAAATACCTTACATCCTGGGAGGAGCCAGATCAATCAGAAACAACTTTGTGGAGGAACTGACATCCACCCAAGCCCTGAAGAAATGATGAGTAGACAAGATAAGCTGGACGCTTAATGAGAAACTCATTTTTAGATATAACGATACATAAATATATACATTTTATGTATAATTGTTTACTCCTTTAAGGAAACTTAATCCAAATTTTGAGTCTCCAATGAGAATCATTTCCTGTAGAAAGTGTGCCCTTGTGAAACATTTTTTAAAAAGCAAATCACCGATTAAAAACTCCCCTAGATAACTGATTAAGCAAAGGAACCTTCTTGAGTCTATGAAAATACTGTGCAGACAGAAGTTAGTTCCTTCTGTTACTTCTGAAGAGAGATTAATGGATTTCTTTTGCATGCTTTTTATGTTCAGGTTGCTGGAAAATGAAATTTTCCAATTCCACAGTTCATCACTCTCATAGCTGATTGCAAAAATTAGTGATTAGAAATGGGAATATAAAGTGAAAGAATGTAATTTCTTTCCAGCTTTGAAACTGCTTTGAGACGGGAAACGTTCTGCTTCTTCATGATGTAATGTCTCCTCCTACAAGGTACTGTCAGTAGTAATGAGTTGAGAGAGTTATTTTTCTTTTCTCTCATATAAAAAAAAAAAAGGATCTGAAATATTCACAGGGTAAAAATGAGCCTCAAAACAAATTATATATTTCAGTATTTTCTTGAAGATTAATGTACCAGACATTTAACATCATTTTTTTTCCTTTCTAGACTTATATAAAAATGTAGTTTTCCCTGTGGATCTGTTATTCACAAATAGTCATTTTTTCCTAGTGTGTATTAGACTACTTGACATTAGTTATAGAAGGATTTGTTCTTTCACAAATGACTTGCGGGGTCTGGTACAAAATGACTGTGTATAATCTTTCAGTGGCTATTTTTAGGTGAATAAAAGGATGATCCAATTAATATTGTTAATGGTGTACTAGCCAAATGCAAATCAAGATTTTCTAAAGAAAGATAATGAGGGAAATTATTTATGTCTTACTTTCTATTATCAAAGAAGTAATAATGGAAGATAAACTTAATCTTTGTTTCTTTCATAATTGAGTAGTTCAAGGAAGCCTATGAAGTCACTGGGGAAAGTTATTTGTATATGAAGGCTCTGGGCCTGCCTAGTTCTGACAAGAGTAATTTTATCTCCCACTTTTGAAACATGAAACTTCTGTTACTGGAGTCTCATGATCAAGCAATGTTATGTATTAAAAATAATTTATGAAGAAAATTAATATTTTCATAGAACTTGGATATGCACATGGAGCTTCAGGCATTTATACATTTCCTCAAAATATTTTCTCAAGCATTTGTCATTTAAATGTCTCTTTTGTAAATTTTTCATGAAATACATTTTGTGTACCATAAGTAGGAAGAATGAACATAAAGAATATATAAGAGAAAAGTATCTTTCACGGAGATAAAAGAAGGACTATCAGTTGAGAAGAAACTTAAAAGTGAGGGGAGCATACTGAGCAGGATGTGAAAATGTCGTTCAGTTTTTGATATATGTGAAAACTTCTCAATACGTCACATGCATTCAATCTCCTCAGATGTTATAGCTAAAACAGAAGTATAAAGAAGCAATTACTAATCAAAGTTAAGTGTACCAAGTAGTTGAAGAAGTAATATAAGAAAGAAAAATTTTTTTTCAATTCAAGTTGAATTCCTAAAGTTTATAACACAAGAGTCCTTTACATTGCTAAAAATTAGATCTTTTAAGCAGGTAGGATTAAACACTATCCATTAAACAGACCATTATCCATAAACAAATGTTATCTATATAACAAGACATTATATCATTATGATTTATATTTTAGTAACAAACCATAATTTTTAGGTGCATGCAATCTGTGATTTTTATCTTTACATAACAGAATCAGCTTCATTCATGTCATACCACTCAATGTTCGGTATGACATAATCATGAGATGGCCGAGTCTCACAGGCTCCGAAAGACACTGAAATGTTGAAAGTGGCTGAGACTTGGTATTTTGTAACCTTGAACACTTCTTGTCTATATAATAGTATGTAGTATTTGTAAACATAATGCAAAAAAGGAAACCATTTGAACATACTCAGTAACAATTGCTCTGCACAGAATATGGCCATCAACCAGTAGCAGTAAGATTCATAGAAAATCTAAAACCCAAAAGAGCTCATGCTCCATGAGAGCAAGTACTGTGTCCATCTCTCAGTGAAGGGCAAAGTGCTGGACACATAGTAAGGGTTCAATAAATACCAATGAAATAGTGAAGTACAATGAAAGGACAAAAATAGTAAGAGTCCATGAACAGTGTATCTAACCTAAATATTTCGCTTCTTTGTAAATGAGTCTTGATGCATTCTTTCACATCAAGAACAAAAATAAATATAACACACACATGTGCATGCATCTATAAAGTTGAATGCCTTGCTAAAAAGCTATAAAAAGGGACTATTTCTGTGTTTACAGAGTTGTATATTCTTTGTTACTTATGAGTAGCATATCAAGTTATGAATTCAAAAGTCAGACTCTCAGTGTTCAAAATTGGCCACCAATCAATTACAAGTTCTGTGACACTGGGCAAATCCATTAACTTCTATATGCCTCCATTTCTTCAGCTGTAAATGGTGATAGTGAAAGCTACTCAAATAGGAATCACAAATATTTAATTATCACAAGTAAATTCTTGAGAAGTGCTTGGTGCAATGCTAGTGCTATTTGTGTTAGCACACGTTACTTATTATATCATAAGAAACAGAAATGACATTACAGTCATATTTTATCTCATCTGAACTACTGAATCTCCAATCTTTTCCCTTCTAAGCTATCCTACATGTATTCCATTCAGAGTAATCACTCTAAAACATGGTCTTTTGTTCATGTCAGAACCATACACTAGAAATGGCCATTGACCTATACAAGAAAATAAACTATTCTTAGCCTGGCATTCAAGACCTCTCCCAATCTAATTTCTCCATCTTATTTTTAACTGCTCCCATTCACACATCTTTCATAAAAACTAAATTGCATTCTCCATTTTCTGAAATGATCCTGCACCTTTTCATCTATGATCTGCTGCCCTGGTCCTTCTCTCCGCATACAATGTTGGTTCTCCAACTCCACCGTGAATCTTTAACTGAGTCCGGTAGGTTGAATTAGTGTATTATAAAAATAGAATAAGAATGTTTGCCCTAATATGGGTAGACCTTTCACTGACCCCGAGATTACTCGTCCTTTAATTTTGTGCATCGCAATAGGACTAGGGATTATAGAACTTTTTTTTTCTTTTAGACAGAGTTTCATTCTTGTTGTCCAGGCTGGAGTGCAATGGCATGATCTCGGCTCACTGCAACCTCTGCCTCCTGGGTTCAAACAATTCTCCTGCCTCAGCCTCTTGAGTAGCTGGGATTACAGGCACCCACCACCACATCAGCTAATTTTTTTGTATTTTTAGTAGAGACAAGTTTTCACCATCATGTTGGCCAGGCTGGTCTCAAACTCCTGACCTCAGGTAGTCCACCGCCTTTGCCTCCGAGAGTGCTGGTAATAAGATGTGAACCACCGCACCCAGCCTACGCAATGTATTTTTTAAAGTTATCTGACATTCCTTGGCTTATTAAGACATTCCATCTCCTCCTGGATTTATAGACGAAAAATTCTGTTTCATCACTTTGATGACCTTACGCCACTGCAATGCATTTACATTACCTGCGCTGTGACATTTTACTTTATTGAAATCTGTCTTATTGAGGGATATCTTGTCTTTGACAAAAACCCAGGAACAGCATTCAAGATTAATTTTATTTGCTGGTAATTTAGACTTCACTTAGTTTTTGTGAAATCATAAAATTTAGTTTATAATGTCTAATTTCTAAGAAGCAATTAACTGTGTGACCATGGCAGGCTAATTCTTTTGATGAAATGTTTCCTATGTGTCTTAAGTTTAGAGAATAAACACAAAGAAAATAAAAGTGAAATATATGTAACACGGTGAGATTGTAAAAAGATTTTTAATCAGAGGATGAAAAGAGGAGTTGACTTTTAATTAGAAGCTTTGGATTTTGGTTCCAGTTTGACTGCTTTTAAAATAGTATAGAGCTATTTATTTATCTTGAATTTGTAGATTCTTTATCTTTCAAGTGAGGATATCAATTCCTGGGAAGCCTGCCTAATATAGTTAAAGTGAGTAGCAAATGAGACTCTGTACATACTAGGACTTTGAAATTTTGTGCTATACGAATGAAAGGAATTATTATTACAAAAGGATGAAATGAATTCCAAGTATTCTTGTATCTCTAAATGTGTTGATATTATGACTGCGATAAAAAAAAAGTGCAATTGTTTTACTTCTTGCAGTTATTCCTACCCTGAATGACAGATAACCTGATGGTAGGTTTGCTATCTTTGCTTCCCCATTGAGCTGTGTTTATCATACATATGGAAGAAGAAAAGTCTCTGCCTTCTCAGAGCCTTGGAGTGGGCAGAGTACTGGTGAGAGAGGAGCAATGGAAACATGGGAACTGAACTCTTAATTGCTAGGGTTTAGAAATTGTTGGTTCCAAAGAAATCTGTTAGTTTTCTATTGCTGCTATAACTTATTACTACAAACTGCGTGTCTTAAAATAACACAAATTTATTCTCTTACAGTTCTGGAGGTCAGAAGTCTGAAATGAGTCTTACAGGGCTAAAAACAAGGTGTTGTCAGTGCTAGTTTTTTATGAAGGCTGTAAGGAAGAATCCATCTCCCTACTTTTTCCAGCTTCCAGAGGCAACCTGCATTCCTTGGGTTGTCGGCCTGCATCATATCATCTTTCCTCCCCTCTGCTTCTATTAACATGTCATCATTTTCCCCTTTTGCCTTCTTACTTCTCCTTGGTTAGAATCCATGCGGCTCACCTTAATAATCCAGGATAATCTCTTCATCTTGAGTCCTTAGTTTAACCATATCTGTGGGGTTTGTTTTGCCAAGTAAGGTAACAATCTCAGGTTCTTGGGATTTAGATATGGATATATTTGGAGGAAGGGATAGAACATTATTCGACCTACCATAGTAGGAGCGTTTCTCACTTTCAACTGGTCCATATACTACTGATTATTATGCCCCACTAAATTACTGAATTTTCCTGCCTTAGCCTCCTGGGTAGCTGGGATTACAGGCACCTGCCACCACACCTGGCTACTTTTTTGTATTTTTAGTAGAGACGGGGTGTTTTGAGATATTCACTTAGAATTTTAAAAGGGGTAGTGGGAACAAATATGAATTAAATACAGAAATTACTTGTCTAATTTGTGTTTTTCTCTCTTTTGCAACAAGAGGGTTCCCAAGTAAAGGGATAGTTAAATAGGATGACTAGTCCTTCTATGTTAGTCCATTTTCACACTGCTATAAAGAATATCACTTGAGACTGGGTTATTTACAAAGGAAAGAGGGTACATTGACTCACAGTTCTGCATGGCCAAGGAGACCTCACGAAACATGAAGCCGAAGGAGAAGCAAGCATCTTCTTCAACAGGCAGCAGGTGAGAGTAAGCGAATGAAGGACGAACTGAGAAACACTTTAAAATCCATCAAGTCTCGTGAGAACTCACTCACTATTATGAGAAAAAGTATGGGGAAATTGGTCCCCTTGATCCAATCGCTTCCCTCCCTCTACAGGTGGAGATTATAGTTCCAGATGAAATCTGGGTAGGGATACAGAGCCAAACCATATCACCTTCCTAACCTATCATACGCTGATGGCCTTTTTTTTGTAAATATAGGTTTGGCCCCATCTTTGTCTTTCCTCTTAGTAAAACTGCTTTTGGTAGTCTTGCCATCTTTTGTCCTAATACACACCGGCATAAAATTCGTTTTGACTCAGACTGTCAGTGATTGAAATTTTTCAGCTGGGAGAACTGAAATAGGACCAAGTGATAGCTGTATAGCTTGATTACAATGTTGCTTAGCAACCTAGCTACAGGTTTACATTCTAAGAAATGATACTAGTACATACAGACATCTAACAAAAGATATGCATGATAGGAACTTCTAACTTAGAAAGAAGCTATCATTTCAGATATGGGAAAACAAAGTCACTGAAACATTCTGTGAAGGTAACAGAATTAAAAGAACACATTCATGATGTAAGGCTATTAAAAACCTAAAACTGATGTCCTCTTATTTCCTGTTAGTTATGTTCCATTGCTTTTGAGTCCTTCATAGTCAAATATCTTGGAAAGGCAAAAAACAAAACTCATTAAGCAATAGAACAGTAAATGCACAACTATCATGGCATACCATCACATACCCTTATCTGTAGTTTTGCGTTCTGTGGTTACCTGCAGCCAACTGTAGTCCAAACATATTAAGTGGAAAATTCCAGAAATAAATTGTGAATTGTAAATTGCATGCCTTTCTGAATAGCATGGTGAAATCTGCAACCAAGCTCTATCCTACCAGTGGTGTGAATCATCCCATTGTCCATTATATCCATGCTGTACACACCACCCTTCCATTACCCACTTAGCAATCTGGGTTATTAGATCAACTGTCACTACTGTGACTGCATTTCCTGTTAACTTATTTTACTTAGTAATAACCCCAAAGTGCAAGAGTAGTGATACTAGCATAGTGTTATCATTGTTCTACTGTCACTGTTAATCTTTTTTATACTAATTTAAGAATTAAACTTTGTTACAGGTATATATGTATAGGAAAAATGCCCTTGGCATATACAGGGTTGATTATTATCTTCAGTTTCAGGCATCCACTGGGGATACTGTGACATATCACCATTGATAAAGAGGAACTATTATGTGGATTTTGAACATTTGAAAATAGGTAAAAGCATTTTAGGAGCAGTTTTGTACTCCTATATATTTTTAATAGCTGTTTTATCATAAAATAAGTTTATACTATAAAATTTAGGAAATATTAAAATATAAATGAAATAAATCAAATTCCTGTAACCTCCTTTACCAGAGAAAGCCACTGTAAGTATGTTTGGCCATAGGCATTTTATCTGTTTTGTTGTTTTATACTCATTAGCATAGCACTCAATATTATAGAAACAATCTTTAACAGATAAAACAGAATAATGTCTTACCTATATTGTTAGAAATAACTGAAAGCAAAATTATGACAGAGAAAAATCTAAATTTCCTGAAATTATTATTATTAGTTTCTAATTATATTTGCCTTTTTTAAGGCATTGAAAGCATTAACTCAACACTCAGGTTTATGACTCTGTTTCAAAATCTGCAGAAGCACTATTAAAATGATTAATATTTTATACTTTGGAGTTCATAAAGCACATTCAAAAATTTACTTCACATATGTAGTCTCAATGGCACCTGTGACATTTAAATGTTATCTGCAGAGTACTTATCAAGGCAGAGTTGCATATAGGGCCTTGCAGCTTTTACATTGCAACAGCCCTTTACAACAGAGGAGCTTCTAATGCTAGAAATAAACTAGTCACTCATGGTTTCAACTCTTTCATCTTATTTGATATCATATATGGGTCCCATGGAGAATTTCACTTTTTGTTTTCTGTGGGGTTTTTTGTTTTAGTTTTTATTTTGAAATGGGGGTCTTATTCTGTTGCCCAGGCTGGAGGGCAGCTCATTACAGTGGCATTATCATAGCTCACTACAGTCTTGAAATCCTGGGCTCAAGTGATCCTACCCACTTCAGCCTCCTGAGTAGCTAGGACTATAGGCACATGCCACCTTGCCCTGCTAATTATTTATTTTTATTTTAGAAATGGGATCTTGTTATGTTGCCCAGACTGGTCTTGAACTTCTGCTCTCAAGTTATCTTCCCACTGTGGAATCCCAAAGCATTAGAATTACAGATGTGAGCCACCACACCTGGAAATTTTTACTTTAATACGGGACACTGTGGTTCCCCTATCTAGTTTTGTACCACTAGTTTGCAGCCAGTGAATCTTACCATCTTGTCCCTCCAAGGTCATTGGAGGACTTATACCTCACACAGCATCTTTATACACATTCAAGGATGGTAGGATTTTCTTCTTGCCAAACAAAAGCCCTAGCAGTAGTGAGCAAGGAAACTAAGATGACACCTCGAGGGGAAACTATCAATCGCTCTATTGTGGAAAACGTAACACTATCTGGTGAATAATCTTGGAAGCTCTCCAATCTTGTCTAAGTATTCAGCATGAGGGGCTGCACTTAACTCTGTGTCTCATGAGGCTGGAAACTGCAGGTGTTGGGCACTGGTACTTCCCTGCATTCTCAAGTGTTGAAAATTTAATATTCTTCATACTTGACCTCAAAACATGTATCCATCTTACAAGTCCATTCTTATGCTTATGCACAAAACGAAAGCCACAGTGGGGCAAAGTCCTTCTCCAAAAGCCGTGCCCAAGGGGACCCAGCTTGATTCTGCCCACGTGTGCCTCTCCTTGGGATAACGAGAGACCAGAGACCCCTCATTGCTGCCCCTTCTGTCTGTTACTTCTAATTTGCACCAAATGATGCTCCATGCCTTCTACACACATTTACACAAGGCCTTGCATACAGTTGAAGCCAAGAGAAAAAAAAACATTTAAATGTGTTATTACAAGGGAGGGGAAAGATGAGTAAGAATGGCAAAATATATGACATCAAGACATTGTACTCAACTGCCATGCATTTCAGCATTAAATAGACAGATATTCAAATATTCATTTCTTTTGTTTGGGAAACATTTAAAAATAACATATTTGCCATTTAAGGGGTGCCAGCTAAACAGCAGACACTATGTTAAGAACATACATTATCTCTAACCATCATGATAACTGTATTTGGTAGACGTTATTATATATATCTTCTCATTTTATAGAAACCAGGCTGGAGGATTTGAGAAACTTTCCATTTGAAATGGCTGAGACAGGATGGAAATTCAGGTCACTGGCTACTAAGCCTGAGCAAGCCCTAATATGTTGTGGTGACTTAAACAAGTATCTGTTTTCTTTTCTTTTCTTTTCTTTTTTTTTTAAGGGAGTGAAAACTAAGAACTTTGCTAGCTAATGAAATATTCGGTGGCATTATTTGGATAGAAAATCTATGTAAAATTAGGGAATTATATCTGATTATCATTCAGAATATATCTAATTAGAGGACATATTTAATTTTAAATGCTACTTTAGCTGGTTGAAGAGAGACATATGTTGCAATAGTGATAAGCATAGCAACTAATCCTACTTTATACACAGTTCTTATAAAATCCAGATAATTATTTTGAATTGTGAACCACCTTATAAAATTACTAGGAAAATACCATTAATTCATGTGAATTACTGTTTAGTGTCAAACTACAGATGGGCAACAAGTTTATTTTCTCTGTCATGCCAAAACCCACCAGTTAGTAAAATTAAAAGAAAAACAAGCTAATCTGTATGAAACAGGCTTTTTTTGGCAATTACTTTTTGTATTTATTAGTGGGAAAAAAAACTGCAGAATTAGAACTTAGGTATTTACTGAGATTTTGTGACTTTTTCAAGTTTTTTTCCTGACTGAAATATTGTCAGTCAGTGGTCACATTTCCTTGTCTTCTTTCAGTCAGCTTAGGAAAAATCAGATCCAGAGATTGCCATGAATTCTCAAATAAGACACTCTAATTTACAAATAATTTCCCTTCTTTTTTCATCATAATTAATCTAAATAATCACCTCTATTGCTAGTCTTGGAACTTATTACATTGATATTATTCATGATAAGTGTGAAAATGAGGAAAATACATGCATATTATTTTGCTTAATACTAAGTCTATAGTAATCAACACTTTTTTGATAAATAGCTTATTTTTTACCTTTTATTTTATTGAGATAGAGTTTCACTCTTGTTGCCCAGGCTGGAGTGCAGTGGCGGGATTTTGGCTTACTGCAATCTTTGCCTCCTGAGTTCAAGCAATTCTCCTGCCTCAGCCTCCCCAATAGCTGGGATTGCAGGTGCCTGCCCCCCACACCCAGCTAATTATTGTATTTTTAGTAGAGACAGAGTTTCACCATGTTGGCCAGGCTAGTCTTGAACTCCTGACCTCAGGTGATCCACCTGCCTCAGCCACCCAAAGTGCTGTGATTACAGGATTGAGCCACCGTGCCAGGCCTGATAAACAGTTTTAAATCATAATAGTAATTATCTTTTACTATACACTCTCCTTTCTAGCTATGCCCCTTCAATATATTTTTTTTAGTTTTTATTGTTTTGTTTATTTGACTGTATTGAGGAAAAGTTATTTAAGAGATGCAAAGTGACTTCATAACTTAAACTTGTCCATCTCTAAACAATGCTAAGTGATAAATGCCCCCAGAACTAGAGGCTATTATAATGTTCCATAATGTTTAATGCCTTAGTGGTTGTCTTGGCCTCTGAGGGGTATTAAAATAAAGAGGGAACAATACAAATCAATTATTAGTACCAAAATACATACACTAGATGACCAAGACAAAGAGGCACCAACCTTTTACATGAAGGATGCTATGTCTTCCAAAAGGTTCAGGTCGTATTTTCTGATTTATGTGATATCGCAGTTTATACAGAGAAATAAAATAAAAGTCTGAAAACAAACAAACAAACAAAAAACACCTTTTAAGTTTGGCCAAAATGAAAATACATTCATGTTTTATACTTGTCTTCATGAGGGGATTACAAATCAGAATTTGCTTCTAATTTTTAAAATATTCTAGATTGTTTAAACAATTTAATTCTCTACACATGCCGGATGATTGATTTTATTTCTTTTTTCCATGGCTTAGACCATAAAATTTAAGTAGTGTGAACAACATTCTGTGAGTTCTGTTAAAAGACTTACTGCAAATATTTACTTGGAAACAAAAGTTCTGAATCACCCTTTGTGAAGACTGCTTTAAACACAGACTCTGTACACTGCCTTCAGCATTTAATGCAAACAACTTGAAAAAAATGATAAAAAGGCAAAGCTGGAAATTTAATAGTAGCAAATTAGGCAAATGCATAAGAAAATGTCTATAGGGAGGTCGTTATTTTCCCATCTCATGTAAAATCCATTGTCAATATTTCTAATGTACCTCTATCTTCTATATCTTAACACAGATAGGTCTCATACTCTTTATCATCCTGTTCATGATTATGCTTAGTTTTAATTTCACTGAAT
Organism: Cheracebus regulus; assembly: GCA_963574635.1. Classification (NCBI taxonomy): domain Eukaryota; kingdom Metazoa; phylum Chordata; class Mammalia; order Primates; family Pitheciidae; genus Cheracebus; species Cheracebus regulus. Next base: position 30,954 of record CAUYQU010078775.1, read on the forward strand.
TGTTGCTATGTTTCTAATCATGCAAGTGTTTTATTGGAGATGTGGATTAAAGCTAAATTTATTTTTATAATTTTTAATATGTAAAGGAGTCATTGCCATTTATGCATAAAGCACAGTAATAAAGTTGTAAAATTATGAACAGCTGTTATGGCATTACCTTAGTGGACTATATTTGTGATTGTTCTGTTCTAGACTACACATATATAAATAGAAAAATGCATGTAAGTTTCAAGATAAAGTGAGAAAAAGAAATGAGACATAAAAATCACATAAACAAATCAAATAAATTTATTTTATTTTTATTTTTTAATTTATTATAAGTTCTGGGATACATGTGCAGAATATGCAGGCTTGTTACATAGGTATACATGTGCCATGGTGGTTTGCTGCACCCATCGACCCGTCATCTAAGTTTTAAGCCTCACATGGTTAGGTATTTGTCCTAATGCTCTCCTTCCCTTGTTCCCCACCCCCTAACAGGCCCTGGTGTGTGATGTTCCCCTCCCTGTGTCCATGTGTTCTCACTGTTCAGCTCCCACTTGAGTGAGGATATGCAATGTTTGGTTTTCTGTTCGTGTGTGTTTGCTGAGAATGATGGTCTCCAGGTTCATCCATGTCCCTGCAAAGGACATGAACTCATTCTTTTTTATGGCTGCATAGTACTCAATAGTGTATATATGCCACATTTTCTTTATCCAGTCTATCATTGATGGGTATTTGGGTTGGTTCCAATTCTTTACTACTGTGAATAGTGCTATAGTAAACATACTGTGTCTGTGTGTGTGTGGGTGTGGGTGCACCCATCTGATACTAGCCAGAGCTCTCCTGTATGAGGTGTCTGTCAACCCCTTCTGGGAGGTGTCCCCCAGTAAGGAGGCACAGGGGTCAGGGACCTCCTTGAGGAGGCAGTCTGTCCTTTAGCAGAGCTTGAGCGATGTGCTGGGAGATCCACCGATCTCTTCAGAGCTGGCAGGCAGGAACATTTAAATCTTTTGAAGATGCACCCACAGCCGCCCCTTACCCCAAGTCCTCTGTCCCAGGGAGATGGGAGTTTTATTAATAAGCCCCTGACTGGGGCTGCTGCCCTTCTTTCAGAGATGCCCTGCCCAGTGAGGAGGAATCTAGGGAGGCAGTGTGACCACAGCTGCTTTGCTATGCTGTGGTGAGTTCTGCACAGTCTGAACTTCCTGGAGGCTTTCTTAACACTATGAGGGGAAAACTGCCTACTCAATCCTCAGTAATGGCAGACGCCCCTTCCCCCACCAAGCTCAGGTGTCCCAGGTTGACTTCAGACTGCTATGCTGCAGCAAGAATTTCAAGCCAGTGGCTCCTAGCTTGCTGGGCTCCATGAGGGAGGGACTTGCTGAGTGAAACTCCTTGGCTCCCTGACTTCAGCCCACTTTCCAGGGAGTGAACGGTTCTATCTTCCTGCGGTTCCAGGCACCACTAGGATACCAACAAAAAACTGCATCTAGGTCAGTGTCTGCCCAAACAGCCGCCTAATTTTGTGCTTGAAACCCAGGGCTCTGGTGGTGTGGCTACATAAGGAAATCTCCTGGTCTGTGGGTTGCAAAAACTGTAGGGAAAGTGTAATATCTGGGCCAGATAGCACAGTCCCTCATGGCTTCCCCTGGCTAGTGAAGGTAGGTCCTTGGCCCCTTGCACTTCCCCGGTGAGGTGACGTCCCACCCTTTTTCTGCTCTACCTCCCTGGGCTGTACTCACTGTCCAACCAGTCCCAATTAACTGGGTACCTCAGTTGGAAATGCAGAAATCATCCACCTTCTATATTGGTCTCTCTGGGAACTTCAGACCAAAGCTGTTCCTATTAAGCTATCTTGCCATCTGATCCAAATAACAAATTTAAATTTAGCATGTCTTTCTTGTAAAATAATTCCTCATGTATTTTAAATAATTTGTATATTCTAAACAAAATAATATTGATTTTAACAATAATAAGAAATAAAATAGGTTTTGATTTTTTGCCAAATTTGAGAATCCAATATTTAATTTGCACTATTTAAAGTTTCTAGATGACATAAGTTGTCATCATATTAAATCCTATACTTTCAAATTAAAATAACATATCTAAAATTCTGTGTAATTGTTTTTAAGAATCAAACAATATCAATAAACAAGTAGTTATATTACCTTCTCTATCAGTTTCAATTATATCCAAAAGATCTTCTTAACAGTCTATTGGAAAAAAATAAAACTTCATAGGCTTTATGTCTAAATGAATTAAATATACAGATATTTTTGTTTTCTAACTTACCAAGGACATTATATATAAAGGTTCAAAATGACCTTGAATCTTTCCTTAGTATCATAATACATAATTTTCAGTTTCCTGCATTTTTGACAGCATTTTGCTTTACATTTATATTTTTAGTCATCTGAAACTGTATGTTTTTATAAGCTTGAGCGATGTTTGACATTGAAGATGTGCTGTTGGCAATTTTCATATGTTTTCTTAGATAAAGATTCACCTGTAACTCATTTGGTGGTTATAATTTGTTCGTATTCTTGGCGGTTTTTGTTTTTATCTTTTGTTTGTTTTATATATGACTTTGCCAAGAACTATCCTTTGGAAAAGTGATATATTTAATTCAATGACTTTATTTAAAATTGTTTTAAAGATGATCTATAACTCTTGTTGTGTCTTTAATTGTGGTGTTCGTTCCCAAGTGAGATCCCTCGGAATTGGGTCTCGCCATATGGTGAGCTTGAGCCCGGACACAGTTTCCCGTTGGAGGCAGTTGAGCTATGGGAAAGCCAGAACTGCAATCAAAGGATATATGAAAATAACTTTACTAGACAATGATGTGATGCCTATGTGGTCTGAGAAGACATTGTTTCTGTTCTCTGTATTGCTAAGAAAGAGGTGTTTAATTGTGTTAAAAAGATATTTTCTGTTCCTGTTTTTTATGACTTTGTTTACCCACTATTGTGAGATCCTATGCTTGTTTTTGTGACTGCTGTTTAATAAGATAATAGATTTACTGCCTCTCTGGTGCCTTGTATAGGATCATTAACATTTTACCTATAGGTCTGCCCTCCCGGATAATGACAACCATCTGCATGTCTTTAGGGTACCTGATTGTGTTTCTACTTTTGCCATTTTTCTTATGTGCTACATGAGCTTGTATCCCGAGAACTTCCTGTTCCCTTTCATGTATAAGACAATGGTATTTGCTTCTATAATTACTATAGGCAAAAATATATATACTAACCATGTGCAAAATAAAGTGGCTGTTTAAACATTGCTGTTCAAGTATTGCTTATTCAGCCCTCCTGACCCCGTTTTTCTGTCTACCTTATCTTCTGCACACTCCCCTATTCAGGTTGGGACCCTCTTGCTGGCCAAGAGTCCCCAACAGACATGCCAGCCTCTTGGGAACCCAGAGTTGTGTTAGAAGCAGAGTGACTGAGGCCTTAAGAGACTGAGATGGGAGTAGGGAGATGGTTTATCACTTCTCCCTCCTTCCCTCCTTCCTTTCCTGCCTCTCTCTTCTTTCCTTTCTTCCCTTTTCTTCCTAGCTTCCTTTCCTTTTCTTTCTTCCTTCTAACATATATTAAGTGCCCAACATGCTGAGGACATAATGTTGAACAGAACAGACAGAAGGGTCTGCTCTGATAGAACTTACATTCCAGTGCAGAGGACAGACACAGAGTGTAGGGGAGGGGACACTACTAATTTAAGGAAGATGGTGAGGGAAGGCTCTAGAAAAAGAGCTTTGAGGTATCTGGTGGAAGGTCAGTCTAGGCACTGCTAGTGCCATGCCCTGAGGTGCTGTATTTGAGGTGACTTTGAGGTGTCCAAGTAGAGATTTCCTAAAGGCAGTTTAGTACATAGAAATGGAATTCAGGGGAAAGTTGAAAACTCAAGACCCACGTTTATCAAATTTCCATATTGTTTCTGTCTGAAGGAATGGGCATGGCCCAAGTGGGAAAGAGAGGCAGAACAGACCAAGAGCGGAATCCAGGACCGAAGATAAAACTGCAGAGTTGAGAGACCACCTCTCTGAACAAAACCAGAAGAGAGAGGCCACCTAAGCTAAAGGAAGTGTGCATATTATCAGTGGCTGCACACTGACTTTGAATGTTATCTGCCAAGGAAATGGTCAAGAAGGGGTTAAAGACTTAAACCAAGTTCACTGGAGTACAGGGGAGGCAGTTGCCTTCTTTTTTAATAGGGAAGAGTCATTTACCTTCTCCAAATGGAGAGGGTAGAGCTGAAAAACAAACAAAATAAAGAAAGAACAAGACAATAAAAACACAATTAGTCATTTCAGAGCTCTGAGCAGAATTGTTCACATTTCAGGAGAGCTGGGGATTTCATCCTTGACGCAGACCATCCCTGTGGGTCTTCTATAGATATGCAAAGGAAGAGTAAAGACTTTTTTTGGAATTGAGGGATTTGAGCACAAAGGAGTCAAAAGGTTTAAAAAGGTGATGCAGAACATTACTTTAACAGTGGACAAATGTGTGGCTTGCAAGTTGTTTATTTAATTAGGAGGTAGAGAGTGGTGAAGAGGCCACGCTTTTAAGACCAGGCTGGCTGGACTCCATCTCAGCTCCACCTCTTAGTAACTGTTGTGACTTTGACCATTTCCTTAACCTCTCTCTGTTTCTGTTTGTTCTTCTGTAAGTTTGTGTTAATAAGAATGTATGACTTACAGAGTTGTAGTGAGGACTAAACAAATTAAATCACAGAGAGCATCAAGGTCATAAGAAGTACCCTAAACATTAACTCATTTGTTAACTGTGTACAGACAAAGCTCAATCTCTGTCTAGATTTTGGCTTCTCTTTAAATGGATTATAAATTATTGCTTGTCTTTGGAATATTGAAGAGAGACCTTGGAGTCGACCAGGCAGGAAGAGACAAGCTGTTGAAGAAGCCAGGCACCCAGAAAGAAGGAAGTTATCATTGTCAGAATAAGTGTAAACCAGGCTCAATTTGGAGAACACAGAAACATTTCCTGGAGATGGCCAGAATTCACGAGAAAGAGAACCAGGTAGAAGTCCTGCCTTCTCATAATCAAGCAGGAGGGGAACAGAGCCTTCATAATTTGGATGTTATCTGCCAAGACGATGTAATTTTAGGTGTCATGGTAGAGTCCTGGGCTGACATACTAGCTATACACAGACCAGAAGGGTTCTCACCTTGCTCTAGCTCCTCTGTGGAGGAAATATGTCACTGGGCCATCGACAAAAAGTTATGCTTTGGTCTCTGCTGAGAGTCTGCAGACAGGAGTGTTCTACAGTATGATTGTTCTCAATCCTCTGCTTCTAGAAAAGTTAAGGCAGAAGTCAAGCCAGAAATAAAACTGCTCTTTACTTCTGTCATTAGAGATTAAGCAGATGATGAGTAATCACCTGTCCTCCTCTCTGTTTCCAAGCCAAATGAAAAAGTTTCAACATTACTCAGGACAGCTTTGGGGCTCCTTTCTTGTGTAAAGATGTATATATCTGGACCGCGCCTCTCAGACACAGGGATGACAAGCTTGTCTGGAGTTTGAAAACATTTGTGAACTCCTGATGGAACTCTGGAGGCTGGATAGATTTTCAGTCTCTAGCTTAGTTCTTTTGATTGAAAATCGAGACCACATCTTTTTATTTGACAAAGCATCTGTGTCTCTAAGTGTATATTATGCTTAGTACTTCTTTTGCTTTTTCCTCATTAAGTTTAGTCAAAGGGCTGGCATTCCACTTAAACAAAAAGGGATTTCTGAAGCATTTAAAAACAGTCCTTAAAAGTTCTGCCATCTGTTTCTGAATCATTCAGAAAACCAACTGAAGAAATGCAAACGTTTTTTTATAAAACTGGTGACGTATCAGCAGCTCTACTCTTGGAGTGTGACTTGCTTTTCATGTGGATCTCTCAGTTTATGACTTTGGGGTTCTGATCCTGATTCTGATTCCCACTGAACAACAAACAAGTGCCTTTAGTACTATTTTATCATTTGCACTTTGAGAAGTCCAGTCTTCATAAGTGTGTGTGCCTCAGGGCATTTAGAAATGCACGAACATAGCTAGGCAAAAAGCAGTGGGCAGATGCAAAAGGTTTTCAATGAAGATAAACTGTAAGACATTTTCTTCTCCTTTTGCTTCATTTTGTGTCTCCTTGCTCTATTTGTGTTTTCTTCCCTCTAATATCGAAGACATTTTCTATTTGATTTGTGATTCAACAGTCAATGTTGAAAGTCTCCTCTCTAAGATCCAGATAGAAACTAATATACTGCCTTAGGTAATCTTACTCTGTGACCTTCCTTACTAGGCACCTAATGTAGGACAAGATTCTCTTTTTATAGTTTCTGAGTGCCTTCTTTTTATGTGGGAGATTTAGCAAATGATGCCTGACAAATCCTTTCTCATAACTTCTAACTATTAAAGTGTCCTTAGCGTGAGTCATGTTTTCTTTTTAACTTTACTTTGGGAGTTTTAGATTTGTGTTCCATACCCTGCAAAAAAATAAAGATCTTTTCACAATCTAAAAATAAAGCCTACTTCATGAAGAGGGAAAAACTAACTCAATACCACAGAGATGCCATCAGAGGCCTGATACATAAATGGGTTAAGAAAGGACCTGGATAAAGTTTGCAGGGCCAGAAAAGACTTAGGAAAACTCTGGGCTATGCCTCACTATAGTAAATCAGATTTATCCAGCTGTAAGTAACAGAAATTGACTCTGGTTAGTTTACACAAAAGGAGAAAAAAGAGGAATTCAGCAGAAGGAAATCGGAGAATCACAAATATATAAAGCGACAGTTAAAAACAAAGCTATAGGAGGACAAGGTATGAAAGCAGCTTCAGAGATCTCAGCATTCAAAGCCCATGGACTCTTTCTTGAAAGAGCTCTTGAATATAACTGAGCTCCATGGACCCCAGCCCTGTGTCTCTGTCGTTCACACTTGAGATTCCTGGGACTTGGTATCCAATGGTTCCATTTTGGTCAGTTGTCTATTTCTATGGCAATTATGGCAGGATCCTAGCACATAGACTCATAAGCAGGTGTTAGTTTAGGCCCTCTAAGAAGCAGATGCCAAGACAGCATTAGACAGGAAAATGATTTACTGGACAAAACACCTGTGAAAAATAAAGGAGTGGAAGAGAAGATACCATGATGGAGGTCTCATCCCTCTGAGGGGGAGAGAAAAGGAAGCTGATTTGAATTGCTTCCTAAGAACCCAAGACTGCAGCACTAAGGAAATTCTGGTCAAGCCAATTTGAATTCTTGAGCCGAAGTCACCTATCAGAAAGTTCTTACCACCTTGTTACAGTGAGCCTGCTTTAGTACCCCTACCGTTCTCAGTCATTGGCCAAGAGCAGCCCAGGGAAAAGATAGCCTTGAATATGAGTATTGTCATGGATTCAGAATGCAGCAGCTGGGGCCATCAATCAGTGACATCCATTATAGCAGGAGATGTGGGTAGTACATTTCCATGGCTGCCACAGAGCTGTTCCTCAATAAGTGAGAAACACAGGCAATGGGGAGGTCACCCTAAGAAATGTCCTCTGCATTTGCCTTTTCAGTTGAACTCTTGAGAATTAAGTGATACCTCTGTTTGAGGCTCTTTTGGTACCAAGCCATGAGTCTGATCGGACTCAGTAATTTCTAATATCCATTCGGCTTTGCATTATCCAGTTTTGTCACATTCTATTTTAAGATCCTACCAAATGAAATAGAGTTGAATCAAATGTCCTCTACAGTATTATAGGAAAGTCACCCCTTGGGTAATGATACATAAGACCCTACCAAATGAAATAAAGCTGAATCAAATGTCCTCTACAGTATCACAGGAAAAGTCATCCCTTGGATAATGATACCAAAGACCGCTGGCCGTAGGTTGTTTTGCTAATATAAGTAGACTCACTCACTGGCTTGCTCTTCTTGTTTACTAGGAGCCATATCTATAGAGTTACACTTTGGTGCTACTTTAATAATAATCAGAACATGATTTTAGTGGCAGAAACATGACTGCATTCATGGAGGAAAACAGGAGTTGAAAGTAGAAAAAGACCAGAAATGGTATGTTTATAGGGAGAAGAGGTGCCCAGTATTTCAAGGAGAATCCTCCTCCCCTGCTATATGTAATTTATTCTGGCTTTCCCATCTACAGGAGTGTCAGGACTCACTGAAATTACAATCTTAGCTTTGTTTTCTCCTTAGCTGCTTATGAAAAGAACCAAGTGATTTCATTTCTGCTCACTATGTAGAGATGCAGGCCCTAAGAGAAAAGCAGAGACTTGTTCAAAACCATGCCTTAGGTATACCTCTGATACTACACAGATATTGTATCCTAGATCTCCTGTGAGACCTGGTGCATATCTTCAGTTCTTTTCTGAAATTCTTCCTTTGCAACTTTTTGTTACTCTTTTGCAAACACTGTAATGAAGAGATTTACTAAGTGCTACTTACTGACATAAATTCTACCTTAAGGCCTTAAAAACTTTATTTTCAGATGTCTGTAAAATCTTGTTTAAGAATAATATAGGTGCAAATAAAATTCTTATATGACTACATTGGTCATGACATAAGCTCCTATAAAAAGTAACCTCCAAATCTCAGCTACTAAACATCCATTGTAGATGTTTCTAATTGGATGACTGCAGTAGCTCTCCTCCAAATGGTGACTCATGACCCAGGCTACTCCCATCTCACGGCTCCATTATATTGAGATTTCACTCATCCTAGCATTACCCAACACCAGACAGGAGAAAGACAATGCAAATGAAGCGTTACATATGGAAATTTTTCTAAGCCATGCTGAAAACTGGCTTATGTCATTTCTCTATATGTTCTATTCACCACAACCCATCAAATGGCCCAACAAACTGCAAGGAATGATTTACTAGGGAAAACACCTGTGAAAGATAAAGTAAGGCTGGGAAATATCATATCATTATTGTGTGACTATCATAGAGTGTACTTACACAAACCTAGATGGTATAGCCTGCTACATACCCAGGTTATATGCTATAGCCTGTTGCTCCTAGGCTACCAACCTGTGCAGCATGTTAGTGTACTGAATACTGTAGGTGACTGTAATACAATGGTGAGTATTTGTGTATCTAAATATAGAAGGGGAACAGCAAAATTACAGTATACAAGATAAAAATGGTACACCTATACAGGGCAGTTCCACGAATGGAGCTTACAGACCTGGAAATTGCTCTGGGTGAGTCAGTCAGTGGGGAGTGAATGTGAAAGGGCATTACTGTACACTACTGCAGACTTTAGAAGATACAGGCTACATTAAATTTATTTTTAAAGTGCTTTTCTTTTTCAATAATAAATTAATTGTAGCTTATTGTATGTAGTTTTACTTTATAAACTTTAAAAAACTTTTTGGTTAAAAACGAAGACACACATACACTAGACTAGGTCTATACAAAGTCAGGATCATGAAGATATCTATGTGATAGGAATTTTTAGCTTCATTATAATCTTATGGGACTACTGGCATATATGCAGTTCATCATTAACCAAAACACTGTTATGCAGTGCATGACTGTATGTCCTATATTTCTTTTTCATAGGTATTAAAAGCTATAATTCCCCTTAAGCACAGTTGTAGCTGCCTCCCACAGATTTTACTATGTTGTCTTTTCATTATCATTCAATTCAAAATATCATCCTTGTGGTTTATTCTTTGACTTACACACTATTTAGAAGTGTATTATTTAATTTGTGCCTATTTAAAATTTTCTTACATATTTGACAAATTTCTAATTGCAGTTTTATCAGAGAACACACTATGATTTCATTTTGTGTAGAAAAATATTCTTTTAAATAGAAATTATTTTATGGCTGAGAATATAGTCTACCCTCAAGAACTCACCATGCACTCTTGAAAGAAAGTTTATTTTGCAGTTGTTTGGTATAGTGTTCTATATATAATAAGTAGGTCAACACTGCCGAAAGTATTGTTTAGAACTTTGATGTTTGTTTGAATGTTCTATTAATTGCAATGGGGGAGATATAAAAATCTTCAACTATCATTGTGGTATTGTCTATTTTTCTGTTTAATTCTGTCAATTTTTGCTTCTTGTATTTTGAAGGTTTTTATTAGGTACATATGCATTCATCATTGCTAGGTTTTCCAAATACTTTGCTTTTTATCAGCATGAAATGTCTATCTAACTCTGATAATAGCTTTTTATGAAGGAATTGCAAAATTTGAAATCTACTTTATCTATTAAAACCACTCCATCCTTTTAAAGAAATTTTTAATTGTGGTAAAATACACATAAAATTATCTTAACTATTCTTAAGTGTACAGTTAAGTAGTGTTAAGTATATTCACATTGTTGTGTAACCAACATCTGTAACTTTTTCATCTTTCAAAACTGAAACTCTATACCCATTAAACAACACCTCCTCATTTCTCCCTCCTGCCAGTCCCTGGCAACCACCATTCTACTTCTGTTTCTATCAGTTTGACTATACTAGATACCTCATATAAATGAAATTGTACAGTATTTGGCTGTCTTTTGGTACTGATTTCACATAGTATAATGTCTTCAAGTTCCATTTATTTTGTAGCATGTGTCAGCATTTCCTTTCTTTTAAAGTCTGGATAATATTTAATTGTATTCATATACCACATTTTGTTTATCCATTCATCTGTGAATGGGCATTTGAATGCCCTCCACCTTTTGGCCATTGTGAATAATGTTATAAACACAAATGTATAAATATCTCTTCAAGACTCTATTTTTAATTATTTTGGTGATATATCTAGAAGTATGAGTATTGCTGGATCATATGGTAACTCTATTTTAAATTTGTTTAGGAACTGCCATACTGTTTTCCATAACAGTTGTATCATTTTACATTCCTACTATATTCATTCTCATACTGCTATGAAGTGATACCTGAGACTGGGTAATTTGTAAAGAAAAGAGATTTAATTGATTCACATTTCCCTATGGCTGAGGAGGCCTCAGGAAACATACAATCATGGGGGAAGGCATCTCTTCACAGGGCAGCAGGAGAGAGAATGAGTGCTGAGCAAAGGAGGAAACCCCTTATAAAACCATCAGCTCTCCTGAGAACTCACTATTATGAGAATAATGTGGGAGAAACCATCCCCATGATTCAGTTATCTTCATCTGGTCCCACTCTTGACACATGGAAATTATTACAATTCAAGGTGAGATCTGAGTGGAGACACAAGCCAAACCATATCACCTACTGATGGTGCACAAGGGTTTCAGTTTCTCCACATCCTCACCAACACTTGTTATTTTCTGCTTCTCAAAAATTTTTATTTTATTTTGTGAGACTGAGTCTTGCTCTGTCACCCAGGCTGGATTGCAGTGGTGTGATCTTGGCTCACTGCAACCTCTGCCTCCCTGGGTCCAAGCAATTCTCCTGCCTCAGCCTCCTGAGTTGAAATTACAGGCACCCACCACCATATCTGGCTAAGTTTTGTATTTTGAGGAGAGATGGGGTTTCACCATATTGGCCAGGCTGGTCCCAAACTCCTGACCTCAAGTAATCCACCTGCCTCGGCCTCCCAAAGTGTGGGATTACAGGCCTGAGCCACCATGCCTGGCCTCTGCTTTTTTTTTTTATACTAGCCATCCTAATGGGTGTAAACTACTATCATTGTGGGCTTTCCATCCTTCTTATCTATACTGTTTGCGTGCTATATTTTCCATCTAGTTATGTTGAAACTTTGTCTTTATATTTAAAGTGCATCTCTTAAAAATGGCCTACACTGGAGTCTTGTAAGTTTTTTTTCCCTCGTATTCTGATAACCTCTGCATTTCACAGGGTATATTGTCTAGTAATGGTTGGGTGTGGTTTTTACCCACCCAACCAATAAAAATATTTATTCTTTATTTTTTATTTATTTCCTCTTTTAAAATTCTTTTAGTCCTCTTTACCTGTATTCTTGAATTATTTGAATATTTTTAGAAACTTTTAAAATGTTCCCATTGGGTTTTTAGTTATACTTTGCCTTTTTGCCTGTTCTATGGATTGAAATATGTATCTTAAAGTTTTCACAGACCAAATAACAATTAATATTATAGCATTTCATATAAAATATAGAATCCTGCCAGCCCATAGATACATATCTCCTCCTTGTCCTTTATGCTACATCTACCTTCATTGTCAACATTGTCATTATTCATTATCAATAATTCATTATCAACATTGTCACAAGACACTGTTATAGTTGTGGCTTTAAACACTGTGTGGTAAGGAATTAATCTTGCTCAAAGGAAGGTCTGGCCTGTGCCCTTCACTTCTGGAAGGTAATCTTGAAGCCCTTGGAATGTATTGCCTGATAAGTGTCTGATTCCCTGAGGACTTTGAGCCACATCAAATATAGCAATGTCATTTATAGTGGAAATTTTGGGTCCTATGGTGTCAGCTCAACTACTGGAGGAGCAGGAAACTAAGGTCAGCCATGTGGATGGTCCATCATGTCTATGGGACACAGCCATGTTATAATCTTGAACAACAAGATTCAGGTGAGCTTCCCCAGTTGGCACTACTCCATATGTCTTGTCATACATCATTTCCATGAACACTGAGAAAGGACAACTGGAAGCTCTATTCATGGAATTCTCTTGGACTCTACCCGTCTCTGCCTCTTTCTTCAGCTGACTGTAATCTGTAATAAACCATAACCATGAGTATAACTGCTTCCAGTGAGTTATGTGAATCTTTCTAGTAAATTATTGAATCTGGGGGTGGTCTTGGAGACCTCAAACTTCCAGTTGGTGTCAGAAGTGAGGGTGGTCTTGTGAACTACCCTTTAAACTCATAAACAGTCATATGTATGGTAAAGAAATTAAGAGGATAAAAAAAGTATAGTCTTTGAAGTTACCCAAATATTTTCATTTCTGATACTCTCCTTTATGAGGATTTGTGTGTCCATTTGGAATTATTTCCCTTCCTCTAAATAACTTGTTAGCTTTTTCTTTAAGTACAGGCCTACTGATGATACATTTTTTTGGTTTTTCTATGTGAGAATATCTTTATCTCACCTTCATTTTTGAAGAGTTTTTTCACTAGATATAGAATTCTGGGTTGACAATTTTTGTTTTCTTTTTTCTTTCAGCACTTAAAAATGTTTTTGCACTCCTTTCTGATTTCCATAATTTGTAATGAGAAGCAATCTGTAAATCAAATGATTGTTCCATTATAAGTAATCTATCATTTCTCTCTTGCTTTCTCAAGTTTTGCTCTTTATATTCAGCTTTCAAAAGTGTATGATGTTCCCAAGCAAAACCATTTTTATGTTTGTCGTGCTTAGTGTTTCTTGATCATATATAATTCATATATTTTTATGCTTCATCAAATTTTGAAAACATTGGTTGTTATTTTTAACATTTCTTTTTCCTTGCCCAATTCTCTCTCCTCTTTTCTTGTAGGATTCCAGTTACATATATGTTGGACTATTTTATATAATCTACAAGATCCTTAAGGTTCTGTTCATTTTCGTTTTTTCTCTGATATTTACTTTAAATAATTTTATTGATCTATCATGTTCACTTGCCCTTATCTCTGTCATTGCTACTTTGTTTTTGCAGGGGAAGAAAGATATATTTTTTTCCTCAACCATCATAAATGCTTAGTTGGAACAGACCTCTGTATAAAAAGACATTTTAACAAGAGAAAAACAGAAATTTATTAACATGTATATTTCATATACACATGAGAGATACACAGAGAATGAGTAATTCTCAAAGAGGTAACTTTGAATTTCAGCTTATATAGCATCTTCAACAAAGAAGAGTAAATTTTTAGAGGAACAACCAGAAAAGAGAAACAGTTTTGAATCTCTAGGGGCATTAAATTGCGAGAAAGCAAATAAATGATAGATAAACACTAGTTAGTAAAGCTTGTTTTGCAGATTTCTCTAATGCTATCTCCAGGTCTACAGGGATCTAAAGTTAACTTTTGTTCTCTATGGCAGAGAAGGGAGGTGGCATATCTTTTGGTTTTATTAATTTGTGTTCAGCTTTTAGGCAAATAAGGGGTGAACACAGAGTTTTCCTGCATCTGCTTCTTCTTAATTGCTGTCAGCTCAGCAGTCCCTATGCCAAAGAGGTATATTTTGGGGTAACATATTCTGGCTTCCCACACTTTAAAATCCATCTGATAGTTTTAATTTCAGTTATAATTTTCCATGTTAGAATTTACATTTGTTTCCTTTTTACTCATTCAATTTCTCTGCTGAAGTTTCCTATCCTTTCATTCATTGTAATTATTTTTTTTTGTTTTACTTTATTCCAGAGTCATCATAATGGCTTTAAAATCCTTGTCTTATCAGTCCAATATTTGGATTATTTTATATTTAGTTTTATTTAATTTTTTCTTATGAGTATGTCCTACTTTCCAGGTTCTTTATTTATCAAGTAATGTTGATGTACCCAGAGTATTATGAATGTTAAGTTGTAGAATTTGTATGCTAATGCTTTTCTCTAATAACTATTATTAAGTTTTAGCAAGCAATTTTAATTGGTTTAAAATGAAAACTCAATTTCTTATGTAGCATCTCCAAATGCAGTTGATATATTTTGTCTTTAGCAGAACTATTTTGAGCCTACTTGGCACATGTGTGGTTCAAGAGTTATTGAAAATAAGAGCAGATACAATTTGGAGATCTTCTTTCTGATCCTTTGGCTTACAGGCTATTCCTCTCTCTGTAGTGACTGTGGTCTCCTCAGATTCAGTCTTCTGGGTCCCTGGGACAAAAAGACTGAATTTTTTTTCCCCACCAGTGTCCCAATGTTACTCAGTCCCCACTGACTGCACCTTGTCCTAGGCTAAAAGGACAAACATGGAAACCCACTCCTTTAGCTCATTTCCCAGGAGGATAAACTACTTATAAGAATTTGCTTGTATCACTTCACTCTCTAATGACTTCAGCTAGCTACTTTTTTACATTATGTCCAGAGTTTATAGCTATTCTCTGCAGGCAGATCTTTATCTTATGTGGCAATTACCCCATATTTTCTTTATAGCCATCTTTCAACTACTAAATTGGAATTTTGCCTGTGTGGGAGGCATCCCATGACCATCTGGAGGCCTCTCAGTTTCACAGATATTGATTACTGTAAGCTAAGTGACAATGAGGATTCCCATTTAAATTCTTATTAAATTTAATGCAAATTGATACAAATTACATACTCACATATAAGATAATGATATACTAGCTATGACTTACAAGTAGAATATAACTAAAGTTATAGCTTTTGAAATTAACTGAGTCTAAGGAATAATTCTATTAGGCATTGATATTTAATTTTTAAGAGAATAATATTTATATATAAGCAGTAATCTCATTTTCACAAGATTCTAAGAGTATAATATTGTCATTTGGTACATCAGTGCCTTTGGGCCTATCTTGCCCTATTATTTTTAACAAGAGTAGGGATAGAAGCTATGAGATGATTATCTGTTGTAATTACTAGCTATACTGTTTTGGAGAGGAATTCTAATGATAGAGAAAACTAGTTAATGGAAACTAGCTGCAGGTGTCATCGTTTATGAATAAATCTCACATATCTGACCTTGCCAAGTTATTCAAGACAGCGTTATTTTCCTCAGTTTCCACACATAATGATAAATGGATAGACTTGTGGGGCTGTGGTTAAAATAGAAGAAATAAGGAATGAAAAGCAGTTGGCACAGTGTTCAGCCAGTTTAGTCAACATATGTGATAAGAACTATTTGGTGGCTTTGCAATGTGTCAGCAATCACCTAGACTGAAATTTATTTCCCAGAATTCCCCTTCCTGCACACTTCAGTTGGGCCAGGCCACAGAGAGATTTGAGCGGGATATCTGGAGAGCAGAGTAAGGCAGCAGCCATCTGTAGTTGACATTCAATGCCATCGATTTGCTAGCTTACCCTGCTGGCACAAGGTAGCTGATGGGCCTGTAACCACCATTTCCTGGAGACTTCTGCAGCTTGCCTGACTCCTGGGCCATTTATGTGTGTTTTGTTCCATGATGAAAGGCCACCACTTCTGCAGGACAGCTGTATCATCCAGGTCAGAGGAAACAAGAGATGATACAGGTCTCAGGCTGCCCTTTTGTGCTCAAGCTTCTATTGTGGGTTCCAGTCTATCCTCGCTCTCCTAACTTTACATCCATCTACTCTTCCTGCCAGCCTGTTCTGTGGCTTCAAGATCCAATGTCAGATGGAAAGGTAACAGACTTTCAGAGACTGTTGAACCAGATCCCACAATCGTATAAAGTCAAGTACCTAGAACCAATAGCTCTCTTTCAATACACACACACACACACACACACACACACACACACACACACACATACAGTGTTTCTGCCTGTCTGTTAGAATGCTGATATAAACAATAATTGAGAGTAATTCAATTGGTAATACTCAAAGCATCAAAAACCCTCCTTTAATGGCTACTGAACACAAATGACTCTGAATATGGTACCTTGGTGCTCTAGAATGCATCATGGTATGTTGCTAAAAACATTTGAAGAGCACCAGCACTTCTAATAATAAAAACAATAAGAAGTTTAACAAAGGCAGCCAGGTGCAGTGGCTGACTCCTATAATCCCAGCACTTTGGGAGGCAAGTTGGGCAGATCACCGGAGGTCAGGAGTTCGAAACCAGCCTGGCCAACATGTTGAAGCCTTGTCTCTACTAAGAACACAAAAATTAGCTGGGTGTGGTGGCGAGCGCCTATAGTCCCAGCTACTTGGGAGGCTGAGGCAGGAGAGTCTCTTGAGCCCAGGGGGCGGAGGTTGCAATGAGCTGAGATCACACCACTTCACTGTGGTTTGGGCGACTGAGCGAGACTCCAACTCAGAAAAAAAAAGTTTAACAAAGATTTCTTGAGGTAGTATACATTATACTGTGTCAAATGCTAATTCAAATATTTCTTCTACATATGAGCCATATGAAGAATTTATTAGTAGATACCATCATCCACATTTTAAGGTTGAAGAAACAGAGACAGTAGATAAGTAACTTCCTGAAATCACACAATTAACACATAATGCAGCCAGGACTCTCACATACATGGCACTGATTCTAGAGCCTGTACCCCTAATCATTACACCACACTGCTTTCTGATGCCAGGGGTTACTGTGAAAGCCCACAATGAATGAGAGCAAATGAACATCACTGAATATGAACTAGGTAACTGCTTAATTAGAAAAGTTGCAGGCATAGCTGGGTGAGCATTCCTTGAAATTAAGATTGACTGGGATGTGTTGATGACTTTTCAGCCTTCTTGCTTAAAAGATCATATTTTCTTTCAAAAGCATTTGTTTATATTTTGGTTTTCTGCCTTTCTTTTCTATTATTCCTTTTCTTTTTCTACTGTCACCCTCAACTTCCAGCTTTCTTCTTTTTTGATCCTTTTCTTGCCAGTACTCTGGGCTGGGATTATTTTAGGAGCAGCTTGTTACATGATATTTCACTAAAAATAATACAAGTCAAGTTATTGGCAGAAGAGTTAGCCTTGAAGAAACAGTTGTTCAGAACCTGGAAAGTGATGTGGTAGATCTGTCCCAGCTTTTCAAACAGGATAAATCTCTGAGACTTTGTGAGGATGTCCAGACTAACAGAGATGAATGATCATGTGACTTCTCCGTGGGCTCAGCAGCCTTGAAAGGGTGAGGCCTTGCTGAGCAAACATTTTGGGACAAATAAGTCTTATGAATTTATGGAAGTGATATGGCCCCTTTGCTAATTTACTTTCCTCTGCTGATATAAAAGTTTAACCTCCTCAGGCCTCTGTTCTCTCCCCCAGTTATTCCACAGTCTCTTTTACTCACCCACACCCATTAGATTCTTGTGTACTGTCTGGAAGCCTAATGGTTCAGCATGTGGGCTCTGAAGCCAGACTGTTCGGGCTTGAATCCTGGCTCTGTACTTCTAGCTGGGTGATTTTAATAATCCTGGGCCTCAGCTTTCTTATAGGTAAATAAGTCTAACAACTGTACTTGCCTCAGAGGGTTTTTAGGAAGATTAAGTGATTCAGTATTTATAAAGTGCTTAGATAGTGACTGGTAAAAGGGAGTGTTTCCAAGTCAGTTTGTTAAATAAACTTGTAAATCTATCTACTTTATACTTTTCCTCTGTATTCCAGACTCATATAAGGGGCTTATCTCTGCATGGATATGAGACAAGCAACATTTCCAGAACTCAGTCTTTAAAAGACATCCTTTGCTTTTGATGTGCCCTATGTTGGGGATCCCCTCCCCTCTATCCATCCAGTCCAGAAACATTGAGGTCACTTTCACCTCACTCTATCCATCATATTCTTGACTCTGCCTCCAAAATATCTTTCAAATCCTTCTACTATTGTCCATTAACTTTGCTACTCCTAGTGGGTCAAGCAACCACCATCTGGTTTTGGACCATAGCAATGTGCACCCAAATGGTCTCCATGTACCTGCGCCTATACCTCTCTAGCTGATTCCTCTAACTGTGGAAAAGGAGATCTTTCAAAATGAAATGCAGTGGCATGCATTTAAAAATACTCTCCCACAAATGTGCATTGTTCTTGGTTTATAAAGCTTCAGATCCTTATGCCTCAAGGAGGAGTGTTCTGCCTCTGCTTCCCTCTCCACTTCCATTCCTCACTCTCACGCCACCTGCCCCCTAGGACCTTCAGTGACACATAGTTCCCTCTGCTTAGAATATCATTCCTGTCGCTTTTTGCCATTAGTCCTGCCCTTCACCTGCTCCACCCATTGATTTCACACTCCCCTCAAGATGCAACTCAGTGTCGCTCCATTCACCCCAGAGCAGTTTGGTATCCTAGTTGGACATTTCAATTACACTCTTGCTTATCCTTTGTGTCACTTATTACAATCATAACTTAATATTTTAAATTTAATTTCTGTCTTCCTACTAGACTCCCCACTGGGCAAAGACTTTATGTCATACAGTGTTACATTTCCAGCACACAGAATGAGCCCAGTAAGTAGTTCACTGAATGAGCAAGTATGCATATGGCTTTACTCATGTTGTTACACCTTTGATCACTGCTAATGAGCACAGAAAAAAAAATTAAGCACCTTCCCCTACACTGACCCCACATCCATTTATAAAAAAAAAAAAAAGGATCCTGGGTTTACAGATCCCAAATTTCTACAAATGTAATGTCCATTTTTTTATTTTATTTTAAAGGATTTTATTTCAAATTACCTTCCACAGTTTGGAACCACACTTGATATCCCTGAAAACATTTATTTGCTTTAAATGCATATTCTCAATGCATTTTGCATAACTTACAAAGAAAAGTTCTGTTTCTATACGATTTCTTTCCCAAGGTGTGCCTCTATTCCTATGACAGAACTTGAAGAACAATTAAATCTCATTATGACCTTTTATTTCAACTTTGTCCCTCAGTGCCCATAATGAGCCACAAATCATTGAAATAGATCATTCTTTTCATCATTCCTCAGTGGCCCAATTACCAGGAAAGCACAATAATACCACAAGAAAAAAGAAAGGAGAATGAAAGCCTGCTCAAAGGATGCATTTACATTCTTAAGGATTTCTAGGTTTTTTTTTTTTTTTTTTTTTTTTGATGAAACAAACTACAATGAATGAATCAGAAACTTTATCAGACCTTTATTTCAGGAGGGCAACACGAAAAGGAAGACAAAGTTCCTTCACTTACCCAATATTATGAAGCTACGTATAACAGCATATTTTATGTCTTCTAATGTATATGGTAATATAATTGAAGAACCATTATCTATATAAATTGGGAAAATTTTAAAAATAGAAAATAAAAATCTGAATGTAATTGTTTAGCTCTAATACACAATTATTTGTTTGTTTTTGGATCTCATGCAAAATGTCCTTGAATTTTAAAACATGTTTATGTTACCCTCTTGATTCCCTTCTGCAGATTACAGCTGCATTTTCTTCTGTCTGTTGGCTGTAGAAATGATGCAATGGAAAGCACTATCTTTTTCTTTTTCTTTATAGACTGGTTGCATGCCTCTGCTTTGCTTAATCCCTAAAACTCTTTAAGGGATTTAAAACTGCCTGTAAAAATGCTTCCATCATGCTTGTTGATTTCAACTAGGTAAATGAGGTTTGTGGACTATCCAAGAGAGCCCATGGATTGCTCAAGAGGGTCATTTACCTTTGTTTTCAGAGCAGGTCGTGGGAGTCTTGGATGTTCTGAAGTTAAACATGCATTTTAGGTGTTTTGTCCCTTTTCTTCATTACTAATTTAGGATTTATTTCTCCTGCAACTTTTGAATTAATTATATTTTTAGAAGTACAGCCTCTTGTGGTAGAGAATTCTACAAAAATATTGCTTTTTACATGAAGTAGCAATTCTCACTACTAAAATACCTTTCAGAATTTTAAAGGTGGTGTTCTCATTTTAATATCTAAGGATTTGATGTTCATTCATATAAAATTGTTTACAGTTTTAAAGATTTCCATTAGGTGGTCTCTCAGCCTTCATTTTTCCTAACTAAAGATTTCTAGTCTTGTCATCCTGACAACTCATGGCTCAGTGACCTTCCCTTGAATACTGGATATTCACTAGTTTTTGGCTTATCAAAATCTAATTCATTCCCAATTTCCAGTCATTCAATGGGGCTCCACCACTTGCCACTCTCACTATATATACACATATTAAACACCAGGAAGTCTATTATATATGTATATATGTGTATGTACAGTGTAGCTATCTTCAACCCTGGCTTAGGGATGGTATCCGAGTCATGCATAGCCATATAAGGTCTCATATTCCCCTGTCTATAGTGATTTGTTTAGAAGCAGACTTGTGACCATATCAGTGTCACTGAGATGCCATGAAATATTTTTTCAAACTCTTGGATAAGAGACTGTTGTGCTTTGGGGAGTTACATTTAAACGTGAGGCAATGATGTTCTGAGGCTGTTGTAGATATCTTTCTATCACAAATGGACATCTTTTTGAGGATGAGACCCTTGTAATAAACAGTAGCCTTTCACAACCCTAGGAGAAAGTGAAGCCGGGACCTTAATATGTTTTTAATGTTTTGTAATAATCAGTCCTCAATCTCTGAAGGATGATGTAAATGATTTTATAAAATATCTGAATGTCCCAAAGATCAAATAAATACACAATGAGAAAACCCCAAGTTTTGAGGGCTGTGGAGCCAACTCCCATTGCTGGTTATACAAATGAATTATACTTAGGGAAAGAAAAGCAGATGCATGTGTTAGCTGAGGTTTCATGGGGCCACAGGGTACAATGGTTCATACAATAAACTAATTTTCCCCACATTCAATTAGCAAAACGATACATGGTTATAACATATTATATGACAAAATGAACAGTAGTCAAGTAAAACATGATGGGATTTTCATAGATCAAAGGATGAAACTACAAATCAACTAGTGAATTACAGCAAAATATTCTAATTTCTTCAGCTGATATGGACTCAGGCTTGGTCAATGAGTCCCTTATCTTAACTTTTTGCAGAGTTGTAACAGAGTAGCTTAGTAAAGAAAGAATAAAACCTAGGCTGAGCCCCATAGCTACTGAGCTGTATGCTAAGGAGATCTTTATCTCAGTGTCCTCATCTTTAAGATGGAAGGGTATGAGACTGATATGCTGCCTACTGTGCTAACAAGGGTGCTGAATCTGATCTGTGGCAAATCTGACAAAAACAAGCAATGGGGAAAGGATTCCCTATTTACTAAATGGTGTTGAGAAAACTGACTAGCCATATGCAGAAAGCTGAAACTGGATCACTTCCTTACACCTTATACAAAAATTAACTCCAGATGGATTAAAGATTTCAACATAAGACCTAACATCATAAAAACCCTAGAAGAAAACCTAGGCAATACCATTCAGGACACAGGCATAGACAAGGACTTCATGACTAAAACAACAAAAGCAATGGAAACAAAAGCCAAAATAGACAAATCAGATCTTATTAAACTAAGCTTCTACATAGCAAAAGAAATTATCACTAGAGTGAACCGGCAACCAACAGAATGGAAAAAAATTTTTGCAATCTAGCCATCTGACAAAGGGCTAATATCCAGAATCTACAAAGAACTTAAAAAAATTTACAAGAAAAAAACAACCCCATCAGAAAGTGGGCGAAGGATATGAACAGACACTTTTCAAAAGAAAACATTTATGCAGCCAACAAATATATGAAAAAAAGCTCATCACTGGTCATTAGAGAAATGCAAATCAAAACCACATTGAGATACCATCTCACGCCAGTTAGAATGGTGATCATTAAAAAATCAGGAGACAACAGATGCTGGAGAGGATATAAAGAAACAGGAATGCTTTTACACTATTGATGGGAGTGTAAATTAGTTCAACCATTGTGGAAGACAGTGTGGCGATTCCTTAAGGATCTAGAACTAGAAATACCATTTAACCCAGTAATCCCATTATTGGGTATGTACCCAAAGGATTATAAATCATTCTAATAGGAAGACACATGCACATGTATGTTTATTGTGGCACTGTTCACAATAGCAAAGACTTGGAACCAACCCAAATGCCCATCGATGACAGACTAAAGAAAATGTGGCACATACACACCATGGAATATTATACAGCCAAAAAAGGGATTTGTTCATGTCCTTTGCAGGGGCGTGGATAAAGCTGGAGCCATCATTCTCAGCAAACTGACACAGGAACAGAAAACAAAATACCTCATATTCTCACTCATAAGTGGGTGTTGAACAATGAGAACACAGGGACACACACCATACACCAGGGCCTGTTGGGGAGTGGGGGGCTAGGGAAGAGATAACAGGGTGTGGGGGAATAGGGGAGGGACAACATTAGTGAGATAATGTATTCTCTTCCTGGGTCCACAAGGGGGTGTGGTTTTAAAGGTAAAAACTTCCCAGTGCTACACCTACACCCATGTCTCCATCTGGGAGCTTAGAGTTCTTTAACTTTCACACAGGAGGGAAGATAGACTGCCCAGGTGAGCTCCCTTTGTTTAGAAAAGCCAACGAGAAGCTACGGGAGGACTGTGGGCCAAACCACAAATCAAAGATCGAGCACTCCATTGGAAGTTTAAAGGAACTCCTTTCACAGGACAGAAAACTTGAATGGGGTGGGAATATCTCCCAAGTTAAAAGTCTCCTCCTCCCACATCAGTGCAAACTCCATTTCTGGATCCCCTTCCACGACAATGTGGGAGCTGCTTTTCTTTCTCCTTTTTCTCTCTTTCTGCCTAACTAAATAACTTTCTGCAAAACTCTTTGGGGTCCGATATTTACTTAAAATGAGCTCACTGTGCACGGCAGGGTCCTCTCCCCCATTCTTGGGTGAGTGAGGGACCAAGGGCAGGAAGAACACATCCTATCGGGGAGTGACCTGAGCCCATCATCTGCAATTTGGTCACATTAGGAGAAATACCTAACGTAGGTGACGGGGTGATGGATGCAGCAAACTACCATGGCTTGTGTATACCTATGTAACAAACCTGCATATTCTGCACATATACCCCAGAACTTCAAGTAAAATGAAAAAAAAAATACAGTTAACAAAAATAAAAATAATAAAATGGAAGGGTAGATAAATAGCCTTCAAAATCCTTTTAATGTATAGATTTTGGTCTATTTCTTTCCAAACCTTTTATACTTAGCCTAAATCCTTATCAATACATTTTCATTATTAATCTTATAAATACCTGAATGGTCCTCAGAATGGAAGGGAGAACATATCATAGACCAAAACTGGATGTTTATCAAACTCTTATGTCTACTTACACTGCCTGTCTAGGATGTAGCAGTTTTAGGAAACAGAGGGATATTATTTTGAGAAAGCTGCAAGTGGTTCCCAATATATACACATGTATCTCTGTTTACAATTACTATACTAAATCAGTAATTTCTTTCAGTTCAAGACTTGAGATTCATTTGAATCTCAAACTGAGTCACAAAATACGTAATTGGACAAGAATTATCATTCATTCTACCATTAATTAATTAATTTTGCCTTTACTGAAATATTCAAAGGCAGATGTTAGGGAGTGTTTTATTGACTACTTTTTCTTGAGATCTATTTCACTTAACATTTTCCTACAGAGGAGAAACTACAGGCAAAACTAATTAATGTTATTAATAATGATATGATAGTAATAATAGACATTTGAGTACCTACCAAACAACATTCATTTGACTAAATTTTTAAAATGGATCACTTCATTCAGTCCTCTCAAAAGTGCTTTGAGGTAAGTGCTAAAATTTCCAGGTTTTAAAATGGAAAAGCTGAGATTTAGATTTTAAAACTTGCTCAAAGTAAAACAGCTGTAAAGTGGCTGAGCTGGGATTTGAATTCAGGTCTGCCTGATAGCTAAATCTGTTCTCGTTATTACTATTGCTTCCATAATCACAAATTACATTAATTTAGTGCCTACTATCTTCTATGTGCCAGGCAAGTGTTAAGTGACTTATATTCATTATCTCACACTGCACCACGATCCCATAAAGGAGTTTATTATTCTTACATAGTTGCGAGGCAGAAGAACTTGAAGTATTTAGATCATTGCATGCTGTAAGTAGATTTCTTTCATGTATTTATGAAATTGGTGCCTTGCTACATGTATACATATAAATGTCAGCCATCAAAGAAAATGGCAGCTCAGGATAAATGCTGTAGAATGGCCCTGTCTACTGAAGGCCAAATGTATGAGAATGAATCTATTCCACACAAATGATTTTTTATAAACTTTCTGATTATTTTTAATCAGAGCCAAGAAAGAGACATCTTCTGCATTTTATGACCCAGGACTAATGAGGCTTCAAATATTTTTTTAATAGTTAAAAAGATATATAGTGAGATTCTTTAAAAAGTTAAGATTCTTGTTAAGGAAACAGTAGGATCACTTAAAATAATCATATTATTAGGTTATAATTTTTATATTTTCTGGCTTTCTACATAAAAGTACTCCTGCATTTATTATTTTTATAGAGGTAACAACTGTTTCAATTCTGTCCAACAGAGATTTCTAGCCAATACAGGGTGCCAGAGGACATCACTCTGGTCCCAGAGATTCACCGTGGATTAAGACTCAGTCTCTGGTCTGAAGGAGTTTACCCCAGAACCCGTTGTCCATTTTTAAACACTTTCCATTCAGGGCCAAGATTCCTCTGTCTCCAGTCACCTTGCAAGCCGACTGGCTGCATAACAACTATTTTAAACTTGTCTTTGGAAGGAGTGTAACCTTCATTTAGTAGAAGGAGATAATACATACTTTGTTTTCCTCTGGCTTTGATACGTATCTTCCATAGTTAGAATTCCTATTAATGTTTTAGGTTTGCTTCGCCAGAGTGAAAACAATGGTCTGTCTTCAAGCAGGTTAAGACCTACTGATACACTAAGTGTTTAAAAGAATTCTTTTCATTAAGACCTCTCACAAATGAAGCAAAATGAGGGCTGGATTTTACAACAGGCACACAAGGGACTTGATAATGATCTTGAAATCTGTGAAGGGTTACGGTACAAATGAGGATTTGGAAGCAAAGATATTTTTCAACTGATTGTCCAACCAATAGTAAGTAAAACATTAAAAACAAAAAGTAAAAGGTCTTTCATTTCAGCAGAATTCCAGAATAATAAGGCTTAGGAAATCTGAAAGCTACTGATACATATAGGAAGCTGAGACACAACTTTAAAAAGTATTTTGCTTTGTGCATAGTTTCTGAGGAGAGATGGAACCGACCCATTTCTGAGGTCCTTCTATGGTCAGTCTGTGCAAGGCACACAAACAATCCAAGGTATTTTCTTATGGCTTGTATTTTATAAAAAGAGGAAACAGACTCAAAGATATTAACTTGTCCAAGGTCATGCAACTAGTGAGTGGCAGAATAGGAATTCAAGCCCAGCTCCGTGTGACTCCAATGCCTGCACTCTTTCCATTAGATCATCCTACATCCTTTTATGGGATGGTTTAGTTGCCAACTGGGGATAAAATAAATGGCCTTTTGAAATTCTTTCCATTGCCTTGATTCTGTTCTCCCTTATTTGATCTCAATATTGGCCTTAACACTGTTTAGCAATCTGTTATATGGAGAACGTGGGTTAGGAGACAATACAATTTGATGAGTTTAATGTGAATTTTTTTCAAATTTAAGTTCTCACTCTTACTGGGTCATAAAATCTCAATGAGAAGGTACCTCAGAGTTCATCTAGTACAAGACAAGTCCAGTGCGCCATTCAATCTTTCTCCTTTCAGCAAATATTTAGTAGCCCTATGTGTTAAGTAGTATAGACACAGCAGTGAGCAATACAGACCAGCCCCTGCTATCATGAAGCCTTTTCCTTGTTGCTGTTGCTCTCTTCTGCATTTTATAGCTGCTCATTCAGGTGGAGTAGGATAGAGTCCAGGTTATAAAGGAAAGAGGAAAGGCCAAACCATTTTAAAGACTCTTTTACATAACTTGTTAAGAACTCCCTGTGGTACAGTTGGCATCTAAGGCAGTAATTGGGTACATAAAATTCGATCTTAGTGCTCTAGCCCTTAGTCAGTGGTCTTATTAGTGAGTCTGAATGCATTTTCCCCATGTGGCTTAAAGACTGTTAAAGATCTAGAAATACTTTTGGACTCTTCTGAGCAGACAGGAAGACAGATGGACCTAGAGAGTAATAGTTGACAAGAACATGCTGTTAGTAGCTTGATTTGAAGGTGGTTCTGAGAAGAATCTTAGAGATTTCAGTGGGTGTCTGAGACAAGATTTACTTAGAAAGGGAAAAAGAAAGTGACTGTAGAGAGAGCCCAGGGAGTATGACATCGCTGCAGGAGCAGAGTGGGAAGGCCAGGAAGAATAGTGTGAAGTAACACCTACCAAAATATAAGTCAGAAGATGGGCAAAGCCCCCATGCAAGAATGTCACTTGTTGCCTAAAGCAACCTGTGCATTTTGTTACTTTGCCTCAGTGGAGATGTGTCTTATTTTGTCTTGTGTGTGGTTAGTGACACACTGCTCTGTCTCCCTCCACGAGAATGAAAGTGAGTCAGAGCAGGGAACCATGGCTTAGTCATCTTGGAATCCCCAGTACCTTGCTCAGTGTCTCTTATATGGAGTACGCAGCCCAATAGGATAGATGATCTAGAATTTTTTCACTGGGTAAAAGCCCTATGCTTAGTAATAGTTTTTGAATAATAAATGAGGTTAGGAATTAAAAAGAGGCAGAAACGTGTCCTGTTGCAAGCAAGCTTGGAGGGAAGAAAATAGAGCAGTTCAGAGTTTTTTTTTAAAGATGTTACTAGCTAAAATTAAAGAGCATCAAAAGATGAAAGCAGGGAGCCATTTGCCTTGTTTTATTATAAGCAAAATCCTGATTTGTGGGGTTCTTTGCATAACTGCTTCCCTAGGCCTAACCAGCCTGGAGTTGTAAACAGTAACAAAACAGAATTTTAGTTTTCCCTGTTTCTTCTACAAGAATTTCAGGTGCCTTTGAGTCTCTCCCTAATTGTTCTGAGAAGCCCAGGGGTTATTTCACTTGTATTCTTATCTTAGCTACCATCTGCCAGGAGCCACTTTCCTCTTCTGTTGCTCAGCAGCTGAGAGGTTGCCAAGAAGCCAACAAGAGGCTTCTGGTAAGTGCATGCAGGCATTGGGCATCCATTTCCAGTGTGCATTCATGCCCACTGTTCTCCCATCTCCCATTGCAGATGTACGTCCATATGATGACTTCGCAGCTCATCATTTCTCTTCTGTGCTCCAGTGTGCTCCAGTTCTTTTTGGCAAAAGACAGTATTGCAATGTGGTCAAGAGTGTGGATTTTAAATTCAGACAGATGTACATAGAATCCTGGATCTGCCACTTTTGAGCTGCATGTCCACAGGCAAGTTACACATCCCTTTTAAGCCTTAGTTGGAGAAAATAATGACCGTATCACAGGGTCAATGTGATGACTGGATTAGATGATGTAGGCAAAATGTTTACTAATTAGAAGAGCTCAATGCATGTTAGTTATTATTATTGCTGTGAGTTACTTAGGTTACAAAAAAGCCCTTCTTTGTGCTTTTGATATCTAAATATATTTTTGTAAAAACAGCTCTTAAAATTTTTTAAAAAGTTTTTTGTGTGTGAAAATGAGGTCTTACTATGTTGCTCAGGCTGATCTCAAAGTTCTGGCCTCAAGCAATCCTCCTGCCTTGACCTCCCAATGTTCTAGGATTACTCCCAATGTGCCAGTTTTCCTCCAAGGAAACTGAATGGGGAATGACCTGAATAATATGATTGCCCAAATGATCCTCTCCTGCAACGCTATCCCACTGCCTTCAAATGTATTCCCCTCAACACTCTTCTCTCTTATGAGCTATTTCCTAGAGAGATCTTGAGTACTTCATGCCAACAGAGCTCTGAAGAGTCCCCTATGATGAATCTCCAGATGGCGCCAGACATGTTTGAATCATAGTATGAACACAGCTAAGACCTTTAACATTTAGGGAAAGATTTGGCAATGGCTAGATGGTAGGTGAAAATGCGAAGGAGGTAATGTAAAACAAGAACAAAGGAAGAGAACATTCAAGTCTCCCAGGAAAGCAAGCCAAGACTTCATCATAGAGCATACGTTCTGGAAGTCAAAGGTTATATTTTAATTTACATTTTTCTGCAGAAAATTAGTACATACAAGCTAAACAAACAAACATTCTGAGTAATATTCTTCAAAAAAAAAATGCTGGCAGAAAAGCTGGGACCTGTTTTATGCCTTGGTCAGAAACGTGCATCGTGATTCACCAGACACAATTCAATTCAATGTGAAATTATCCCTTCTTTTATGCCCTTCAATGGGAGGGAAAAAAACGATGAATTTACTCAGTAATGAATGCATCATCCATTATAGTTATTGTGTTCTTTTTGGGAAAAAAAAGAACATGACAGCTTTATTCACTCCATGTGGCAAACCAAATTGCATCAAGTAAAGTGCAAATAAGACAAACACTAAAATTGAATTTTTCCTTCCTCTTGTACCTAGAGGCATATGCTATGGTGGGAATGCATAAATTAAAATGGCAATAATAATAATAATAACAGTGGAAAACCAAATGCAAATATTAAACTCAGTTAGAAAACTGATTCCAAGGGGCAACAATTTTCATGTTCCATCTGCTTGGAGAAAATTTCTTGTTAATCAGGTCTATAAAAGGGTGTGGGTATTGGATTCTGTTCTTTGTTAAAGCCATAAAAATTTTGGTACATTAATGCACCTTATCTGTCGAATCTGCTTTATTTTTTTAAGTTACAAAGACCCCCAGGAAGCTTGCTAACTAAAGACCCAGGGACATTGGTCAAATGAATGCATGCTACTAAGTACTATGGCAAACACCAATGGAGAAATCAACTGTTTATTTATTTTATTATTTCTAATAAATTAGAAAAATTGACATTTTAATTTAGATGTCAACTGAGGACTATTCCTTATGACTATGCTGGCGAGGCCCAGTGAATATATTCATGGGAGAAAACTAGCTCACCAAATTCCAGTAATTTGCTTTAAGTATCCTTTCTGAAAGATCCTGTGCATGCTTAGATAATAGAAAATTCTCATGGGACTTCCTTTTCCTTGGTCTTGAAAACATGTCTGTTAAGACTAGTTCTGTTTTATTTCCATTGCTTTTATGTTGCAAGGCTTAATGGAACATGTGACTTAGATTACTGTGCAATTTGTTAGAAAGCAAAAGGAGCATAGAAACTAAGTTTTTTCCTATGTCTTACTGTTGTTACTATTTGTTTTTAAATCGTGATGGAGAGCACAGGCTTTGGATTCAGACGGATGCCCTTCTGTTTAAAATCCAGCTCTGCCAAGAGCTAGTTCTGTTACCTTAGACAAGTTATTAACCTTTTTAAACCTCAACAACTTATTCTGTAAAATAGGGACAAGAGTTTCTTTCTCACAAGATTGCAAAGATAAAATTCACCTTAGTAAAGTAGCTGGCTCATAGTGAGTACTATACGAATGATAGCTATTAACAGTTATTAAGCACATGAATTTATGATTATGTGTTCAGTTTTTTGGGAGAAAGTTGATTGACTTAACTCTAGGCATAACCCAACAGATATAAACAGAACAGTCATTGCTAAGGAAAAAAGCTCTTGCTAAGAGTGACTCTTTTAGTACAATGCTTGTGACATGCACAAAATCAGGCAATGAAACTGCCCCTAAGACAAAGGACCTCAAGCAGCTGGTTTCACACAGAGCAATCAAACATTAAGTCACCGAAGGTTAGACTGCACTTACATGCTCATTACATACTTAGATGAAATAACAAACCACATAAATATCTACTTTGTGCCTTCTATGTGTCAGGCATTGTGCTAAGCACATCACATATGGAATGACCCTACGATGTCTTTTCCGCATATTATGGATAAAATCACTGAGCCTCAGAGATAATAAACAACTTGACTAAAGTTTCACAGCTATAATGGAGTAGGAGTGGGAGTGGTGGTTTAAGCTGGGCTTGCATTTTCCATTAGACTATATTTTGCTTTTTTAAATAAGCAAGGTTAATTACCTCGCCTAAAGCAAAAGAGAGGTGCAGGAGGTGCATCTTCTTTAAGAACAAGGAATGTGTGTGGAGGCAGCAGGTGGGGGCTGATTCTGAGTATGCCTGCTGCTCCAAGTGTCCCCTGACTCACATCCATAGACTCATGCTGCGGGCCACAATAAGAGGAAATCCCAGCAGTTTCAGGGGAGGCAGATGGAAGGTGGGTGGAGACCTAGACCCTAGAACAAGTCTGCATGGGTTTGTCTTCCCAGCTTTCCTATGAACATATTCACTGACCTCACATACGTTACTTTATCTTGTCCTAGCCTCCATTTTTTCATCTGGAAAGTGGGAGTAAAATACTACCTGCCTCCCAGGCTGTTATGATGATTAAATGAGTTAATACATACAAAGTGCTTAGAGGAAAGTCTATCATCTAATAAGTTCTCAAAAAATGTTATGTGGTGCTCTTCTACGATGTATCAAGATTGTGGCAGATAACAATTTGACCTTCCTGTTTTGTCTTGTATCCCTGCATTTCCTTGCCTTTCTCTGCATTGTCATTGCCATTTTCTGCCATCCGGGATGTCACAGCTAAGGAGCCAAAAGTAGTAGGCCCTCAAGGGACTCTGGGCAAAATGAGCACAAGCCTCCTCCTTCTGAATGCAGTGTAATGTTCCTCCTAGAGTAGGGCAAGGAGAAGAACTGGAAAGAAGCAAGGGAGTCAGATGCTGGTGTGTGTCACTCAAAAAGGAGCAGCAGCTTTGCCTTAACTCTTAGCCAGAGTCCCCAGGAGGAGAGAGGAGTGGACAAAACAATCTAGATCAGTCCAGGGAATCTAGGAATAGAGGGTTTCTGTTCCCCTTCAGAGACAGAGAAACAAGCAGGAGTCCAGAGATTTGCCTAAATGGCCAGGTTATCTGTAGCATGAGTTTTCCCACACTTGCCATGGGGCCAGTGATGAGGAAGAGCAGGAACCATCATCAGATCTCCAAGGCTTTATAGTGGCATGCAGGTATCTGTCAGAGAGCTAGGTCTGAAAGGTTTGTAGGGTGGGAGTCAGGGGAGATGCATCCGCTGACTTCATTGATGGCTGAGGGCCAAAGTATGTCACTGTTGAGGAGGCAAGGACTTAGACCGCCTCCTCCCACCACCAGAAAATGCAGAGGTGGTGTGTAAGTCCTTGGAAAGATATATGCCACTTAGGAAGCAGGAATGGGGATCTAAAGTCACCAAGTTTCTATCACCGCTCAGAATGAGTAAAGTAGAACTTAAGTGAACTTGTAAGTCAAGAGAATTACACTGACTGCACACTTGAGTGAAATGTTACCCAAGGCAACTGCAGCTTTGGTGCTGATGGAAGATGCTGCCATGAGCAGGGAGCAGCATTGTGAGTGTGTAACCTGGCAGGTATCAGTGGCATGACACACGAGATTTTGTTTTGTGTCTGCTTCCATGATATACTGAAACTTTACTGAACGCAAACTTTATGCTAGGACTGTGCTAACTTTTCAAATGGGATTATCTCGTGTCATCATCACAATCACACTGTGGGATAAATACTATTATTATCCTCAATTTACTGAAGCAAAAATGAAGGCTTAGATAGATCAAGATTATGCTTCTAGTATGTGGTGGGACTGGGATTTGAGTCCAGGCACTCTGTTGCCAGAGCCTGTGCAGTTAAGTGCTATGACATCCTACCCAGCTCAGACAATTATCAAAGACAGACTCTCTGGCAGACACTGGCATTGGCAGTAACAGCAGAACACAGCAAGGGGCATGTGCAACAGAGGTGGAATGCGGGGCTACCTTTTGGAGCCAAATTGACAAAGTCGCCGGTTGCGTCAATTAAGTATTTAGGAAGAATTCAAAAGCTAGCTGGAGTTCTGCTGAAGAGGGCCAAGTAAGTAAAACAGTTATTTTGTCACTGCCATTGTAGGCTTATTTTTGTGTCTGGGCTGGTGTGGCTTAGAAAACAGAGGGTATACAATCATCATCCCCACTCATTACAAAGAAGGTGAATGGATGGCATTTGGAAGAAGACATCACTAAATGGTCTTTCAGCATCTAGTGTCACTGATGAGATGTCTGATTCCAATCTTGTTCTCATTACTTTGTTGTTAACATAGTTATTCTCACTGGGTTTTTATTTTATGATCTTTTCTTCCTTCTATTCTAAAATTCCCTAATGATATGAGCAGTGTGAACTTCTTTCTCCCTGTTTGGTGTTCAGAGACCATTTCAATCAGAATCCTTAAATCTTTTTTCAGCCATAGGACATGTTTTCTCATCGAATGCTTGGTAACACATATACCATCCATTCTGACTTCTTTCTTTTTAGAACCCATGAGTTGCATGTGGAATCCTTATGAATTAGCCTCTAAGGATTTGGGGTTTTTCTCTCTTAATTTTCCATCTTGTTGACATTATGCTTCATAACCTGGGAAATTCTGATTTTAACTTTTAGCATTTTTTTATTATTGATATATAAATATTCATATTTGTTGAAATCCATGTGAAATCTTGATAGATGTTTGCAATGTGTAGTGATAAAATCAATGTATTTATGATATCCATCACCTCAAACATTTATCACTTTTTTTCTGTTGGGAATATTTCAAATGTTCTCTTTCAGCTATTTTGAAATATATAATTATTGCTAATAAGCCACCCTATTTTGCTATTGAACACTAGAATTTATTCCTTCTAACTGTATGTTTCTATTCATTAACCAGCCTCTTCTCATCTTCCTCACTGCCACCCTTCTCAGCCTCTGGTAACCAGAAATTCTAATCTCTACCTCCATGAGATCAACTTTTTAACCTCCCACATGAGAGAGAACATATAGTATCTGTCTTTCTGTGCTTTTCTTATTTCACTTAACGTTATAGCCTCCAGTTCCATCCATGTTGCTACAAATAACAAGACTTCATTCTTTTCATGGCTGAATAGTATTCAACTGGGTATATATACCACATTTTCTGTATCCATTCATTCACTGATGAACACTTAGATTGATTCCCTATCTTTGCTACTATGAATAGCACTGCAAACATGGAGATACAGATATCTCTTTGTTATGCTGATGCCCTTTCCTTGAATAAATACTGAGTAGTGGGATTGTTGGATTGTATGGCATTCTATCTTTAGGTTTTTCAGAAATCTCCATATTGCTTTTTATAATGGCTGTACTAATTTATGTTCCCATCAACAGTATAAGAGTTCCCTTTTCTCCATATTCTCACTCGCATTTGTTATTTTTTGTCTTTTTGATAATAGCCATTCAAACTGGGGTGAAGTGATACTACACTGTGGTTTTGAACTGCATTTTTCTGATGATTAGTGATTTTGAGCATTTGTTCATATACCTGTTGACCATTTCTATGTCATCTTTTGAAAAATGTCTGTTCAAATCCTTTGCTTACTTGAAATTGGATTATTGGGCTGTTTGCTATTGAGTTGAGTTCCTTGTATATTCTAGATACTAATCCCTTGTTGGATGCATAGTTTGCAAATATTTTCTATTTAACAAGTTGTCTCTTCAATCTATTGATTATTTTCCTTTGCTGTGCAGAAACTTTTCAAGTTTAAGATAGTCCAATTTTTCTATTTTTGCTTTTGTTGCTTATGCTTTTGTGGTCTTAGCCATAAAATCTTTGCCCTTAACAATGTCCTAAAGCATTTCCCTTATGTTTTCTTCTAGTAGTTTTATAATTTTGGGTCTTATAAATCTTTAATCCATTTTCAGTTGGTTTTTGTTTATAGTGAGAGATAATGGTCTAGTTTCATTCTTCTGCATAGAAATAATTCAGTTTTTTCAGCACCATTTATTGAAGGGAGTGTCCTGTTCCCAATGTTTGTTCTTAGCACCTTTGTCAAAAGCCAGTCGGCTCTAAATATATGCATTTACTTCTGTGTTGTTTATTCTGTTTCATTGGTCTATGTCTCTGTTTTTACACCAATACTCTGCTGCTTTGGATATTAGAGCTTTGTAGCACATTTTGAAATCAGGTAATGTGATTACCAGCTTTGCTCTTTCTGCTCAGTATAGCTATTCAGGGTCTTTTGTGGTTCAGTACAAATTTTAGAAATATTTTTCTCTCCATTTCTGAGAAAAGTGT
Source organism: Cheracebus regulus (assembly GCA_963574635.1). NCBI lineage: Eukaryota > Metazoa > Chordata > Mammalia > Primates > Pitheciidae > Cheracebus > Cheracebus regulus. Next base: position 65,536 of record CAUYQU010078775.1, read on the forward strand.
CATTGGTATTTTGATAGGGATTGCATTAAATTTGCAGAAGGTTTTGGGCAGTATGGTCATTTTAACAATATTAGTTCTTCCAATAGATGAACATCAGATATCTTTCAATTTGTTTGCGTCCCCTTCAATTTCTGTCATCAGCGTTTTGTGGTTTTCATTGCAGAGGTCTTTCACATTCCTAATTTATTCCCAAGTATTTTTATTTGTAGCTATTTTAAGTTGGATTGCCTTCTTGATTTCTTTTTCAGGTAGTTCATTATTGGTGCATACAAATGAGAAATGCTACTGACTTCTGTGTGTTGATTTTGGGTCCTGCAACTTTACTGAATTTATCTATCAGTTCTAAGAATACTTTTGGTGGAGTCTTTAGGTTGTTTGATACATAAGATCATGCCATCTGCAAAGAGTGGCAATTTGACTTCCTCTTTCCAACCTGAATCCTCTTTACATCATTCTCTTGCCTAATTGCTCTGGCTGGGACTTCTAGTACTATGTTCAATAAGAGCAGTGAAAGCAGATATGTGTATTTTGTTCCAGTTCTTATAGGAAAGGTTTTCAGCTTTTACCCATTCAGTATAATGTTAGCTGTGGGTTTCTCATATATTGGGGCTTTTATTATATTGAGGTATGTTTCCTTTATGCCTAATTCATTGAAATCTACAGAACTCTTCACCCCGAATCCACAGAATATACATTCTTCTCAGCACTACATTACACTTATTCTAAAATTGATGACATAATTGGACGAAAAATGCTCCTTAGCAATGCAAGAGAACAGAAATTATAACAAATAGTCTCTCAGACCACAGTGCAATCAAATTAGAACTCAGGATTAAGAAACTCACTCAAAACCACACAACTACATGGAAACTGAACAAAATTCTCCTGAATGACTACTGGATAATCACATGAAGGCAGAAATTAAGATGTTCTTAGAATCAAATGAGGACAAAGACACAATGTACCAGAATCTCTGGGACACATTTAAAGCAGTGTCTAGAGAGAAATTTATAGCATTAAATGCCCACAAGAGAAATGAAGGAAGATCTAATATCGACACACTAACTTAGATTAAAAGAACTAGAGGAGCAAGATCAAACAAGATCAAAAGCTAGCAGAAGACAGGAAATAACTAAGATCAGAGCAGAATTGAAGGAGATAGAGACACAAAAAACCTTCAAAAATCAACGAATCCAAAGCTGGGTTTTTGAAAAGATCAACAAAATAGATAGACTGCTAGCCAGACTAATAAAGAAGAAAGGAGAGAAGAATTAAATAGATGCAATAAAAAATGATACAGGGGCTATCACCACCAATCCCACAGAAATACAAACCACCATCAGAGAATACTACAGACATCTCTATGCAAATAAACCAGTACATCTGGAAGAAATGCATAAATTCCTGGACACTTACACCCTCCCAAGACTAAACCAGGAAGAAGTTGAATCTCTGACTAGAAAAATAACAAGGTCTGAAATTCAGGCAGCAATTAATAACCTCCCAACCAAAAAAAGTCCAGGACCAGACAGGTTCACAGCCAAATTCTACCAGAGGTACAAAGAGGAGCTGGTACCATTCCTTCTGAAACTATTTCAAACAATTGATAAGAGGAAATCCTTCCCAAATCATTTTATGAAACCAACATCATCCTAATACCAAAACCCAGCAGAGACTCAACAAAAAAAGAAAACTTCAGGCCAATATCCATGATGAACATAAATGCAAAAATCTTCAATAAAATATGGCAAACCTATTACAACAGCACATCAAAAGCTTATCCATCACAATCAAGTAGGCTTCATCCCAGGGATGCAAGGCTTTTTCAACATATGAAAGTCTATAAATGTAATCCACCACATAAACAGAACCAAAGACAAAAACCACATAATTATCTCAATAGAAACAGAGAAGGCCTTTGACAAAATTCAACAGCCCTTTATGCTAAAAAATCTCAATGAACTAGGTATTGACGGA
>CAUYQU010078776.1:0-17367 GCA_963574635.1 Cheracebus regulus
GGTGGCTCACGCCTGTAATCCTAGCAATTTGGGAGGCCGAGGTGGGTGGATCACCTGAGGTCAGGAGTTCAAGACCAGCCTGGCCATCATGGTGAAACCCCATCTTTATAATAAATAAATAAATAAATTCTCCCCAATTAATTTTTTTTTTTTTTTTTTTTTTTGAGATGGAGCCTTGCTCTGTCGCCCAGGCTGGAGTGCAGTGGTGCGATCTCGGCTCATTGCAACCTCTGCTTCCTGGGTTCAAGTGATTCTCCTGCCTCAACCTCCCGAGTAGCTGGAATTACAGGTGCATGCCACCACGACTAGCTAATTTTTGTATTTTTAGTAGAGACGGTGTTTCATCATGTTGATCAAGCTGGTCTCAAACTCCTGACCTCATGATCCGCCCGCTTCGGCCCCCAAAAGTGCTGGGATTACAGGCCTGAGCCACTTCGCCTGGCCTCATTTTTTTGTACTTAACATTCTTCAGAAGCTGGGCATGGTGGCGCACGTCTATAATCCCAGCACTTTGGGAGGTTGGGGTGGGAGGTCAGGAGTTCAAGGCCAGCCTGGCCAACATAGTGAAATCCCTCCCATCTCTACTAGAAATAGAAAACTTAGCCAGGCATGGTGGCAGACACCTTTAGTCCCAGCTACTTGGGAGGCTGAGGCAGGAGAATCGCTTGAACCTGGGAGTCAGAGGTTGCAGTGAGCCAAGATCGCACCTCTGCACTCCAGCCTGGATGACACAGCAAGACTCTGTCTCAAGAAAATAAAAACAAACACGCACACACATACAAAAAATTAGCCAGGCATGATGGCATGTGCCTGTAATCCCAGTAACTCAGGAGGCTGAGGCAGGAGAATCACTTGAACCTGGGAGGTGGAGGTTGCAGTGAGCTGAGATTGTGCCATTACACTCCAGCCTGGGTGACAGAGTGAGACTCTGTCTCAAAAAAAAAAAAAAGCCGCATGAAGAAGTGAAGACATAGCAGTCACTAAAACGTGCTGTAGACACAAGGTCCAGGCGAACTTGAGGATAGTCCTTAAACACAAATAAAATCTGTCTGCAGCTTTTGACATAAGGAGTCCCAAGAAACGAGGCCATACAAGTAGGTCATTGAGGACCTCACATAACATACCATGGAAGCTAGTAATTACCCAGAATGTAACTGGGATTCATAAAAGAGTTGTGGCCGAGCACGGTGGCCCACACCTGTAATCCCAGCACTTTGGGACGCTAAGGTGGGAGAATGGCTTGAGCCCAAGAGGTCAAGACCAGCCTGGGCAATGCAACAAAACCCCACCTCTTTTTTTTTTTTTTTTAAAAAGAAGTGTTTCAGGAATAGGAGAGTTACTGATTCAAATGCTAATCTCATATGGAAAAAAAAGAATAGGAGAGTTGTATTTATTTATTTACTTTTATTTTTAATTCATTTTTTGAGATGAAGTCTTGCTCTGTACCCAGGCTGGAGTGCAGTGGCTCAGTCTTGGCTCACTGCAACCTCTGCCTCCTGGGTTCAGGTGATTCTCATGCCTCAGCCTCCTGAGTAGCTGCAATTACAGGCACACACCAGCACAGGCTAATGTTTGTATTTTTAGTAGAGACGAGGTTTCACCATGTTGTCCAGGTTGGTCTTGAACTCCTGACCTCAAGTGATCCACTGCCTTGGCCTCCCAAAGTGCTCACATTACAGGTGTGAGGCACCCTGCCCGCCCAAAGAGGCATGCTTCTGGTTTCCACTTAAACTCAACCTGCTTTGTTATCCATGTTGGGAATTACACAGTAAGAGGTAAGGTTGTGTATCCTTCATCCTCTGCCCTTGAGGACTCAAACTTTACATTAAAAGCAAACCAGATAGAGGGCCAGGCATGGCATGGTGGCTGACGCCTGTAATCCCAGCACTTTGGGCAGCCAAGACGGGTGGATCACATGAGGAATGGTGAAACCCCATCTCTACTATAATTCAAAAATTAGCCAGGCGTGGTAGTGCACTTCTGTAATTCCAGCTACTCAGGAGGCTGAGATAGGAGAATCACTTGAATCTAGGAGGTGGAGGTTGCAGTGAGCTGAGATTGCACCACTGCACTCCAGCTCGGGTGACAGAGCAAGACAGTCTCAAAAGAAAAAAATTGAAAAAAGAAAAAAAATTTTTTTTTTTTAGACGGAGTCTCACTCTGTCGCCAGGCTGGAGTGCAGTGGTGCGATCTTGGCTCCCCACTGCAACCTCTGCCTCCTGGGTTCAAGCAATTCTCCTGTCTCAGCCTCCCGAGTAGCTGGGACTACAGGTGTGCGCCACCATGCCCAGGTTTTTGTACTTTTTAGTAGATATGGGATTTCACCATGTTGTCCAGGATGGTCTCGATCTCTTGACCTCATGATCCACCCGCCTCGGCCTCCCAAAGTGCTGGGATTACAGGTGTGAGCCACTGCGCCTGGCCAGAAAATATCTTTACAATTGTGCAAAAGCTCTATGCTCTGAGATTTGACTTCTCTTAAAGAAGGGATTTGGAGTTTTCCAAATACAATCAGAAACCCAATTATAATGTAATTAGTCCTTGAAAAAAAAAAAGGGAAGGGCAGCTTTGCCCTTTTCTACTCCACTACTCCACTTCTATTCCACTTTAGTCCATGAGTTTGAGACCAGCCTGGACAACATATGAAGACCTTGTCTCAATTAAAAAAAAAAAAAAAAATTCAAGCCAGGCCTGGTGGCTCACGCTTGTAAGTAATCCCAGCACTTTGGGAGGCTGAGGCAGGCAGATCATGAGATCAGGAGTTCAAGACCAGCCTGGCCAGCACAGTTAAACACCATTTCTACTGAAAAGGACAAAAATGAGCTAGGCATGGTGGCGGGTGCCTGTAATCCCAGCTACTCAGGAGGCGAGGCAGTAAAGTCACTTGAACCTGGGAGGCAGAGGTTGCGGTGAGCCGAGATTGTGCCACTGCACTCCAGCCTGGGCGACAAAGCTAGACTGCATCTCAAATAAAAATTTTAAAAAATTCTTCAGATGAAACCCTGAGAATTCCTGTTCTAACTAGTCCTCTTCCAAGGACATTCCCAATTAGCCTAAGAAAAGTAAGCTTCCTGCCCCATACTGCTCTGTAGAGAAACAGGGAAACACCAGCTGGGCATATCTGGCAAAATTTTCAGCAATAAAAGCAAAAGTCTGGGGTTGTGAAAACCAGATTTATTTATTTGGATATGAGACTGGAATGGTCTTTGGAAATTTTTCTAAACCTCGGTGCCATTTTTAGCATCTTTTAGAGATGCAAAATATTTTAACTCGTGGCACAGAAATGGATTCCACGTGGCAGAGCGTGGGATGACTGCCTTCCCTCCATGGAACTAGCCTGTATTGGGGTGCAGCTGACAGCTGCCACACCTCAGCAAATGTTGATAATTCAAATCAGCTTTGCCCAGAGCAGAGGTCCACAAACGTTTTCTGGAAAGAACAAAATGGTAAATATTTTAGACTCAAAAGTTGCCTGCCACACCTCACCAGCTCTGCCATCGTGGGCCAAAGCAGCCAGAGACAACATGTAAATAAATGGCGATGGGACAGAATTATCCTTATGGGTCCTGAAATTTGAATTTAAACCTTTTCACATGTCCTGAAATGTTATTTTTCTTTTTTTCCCCCAATCATTTGAAAATGCAAAAAGCATTCTTAGAACGCTGTATAGAAATAGGTAAAGGGCTGGATTTGGCCTCTGGGCCCAATTTGGTGACCTCGGCTGCATCAATGGCTCTGAAATGTCACACTCGTCAGCATCCACTTGGAGGGCTTGTTTATTTATTTAAAGCCTACAACTCATAGAACTGGAGGACTTATGCAGGGCGCGGTGGCTCACGCCTGTAATCCCAGCACTTTGTAATCCTCAGCCTGTAATTCCGGCTGAGGCGGGCAGATAACCTGAGGTCGGGAGTTCGAGACCAGTCTGACCAACATGGAGAAACCCTGTCTCTACTAAAAAGTACAAAATTAGCTGGGTGTAGTGGCGCATGTCTGTAATCCCAGCTACTCAGGAGAATCGCCTGAACCCAGGAGGCAGAGGTTGCAGTGAGCCGAGATCGCACCACTGCACTCCAGCCTGGGCAACAAGAGCAAAACTCCTTCTCTCAAAAAAAAAAAAAAAAGAATTGGAGGACTTACTTTAAACCAGATTGCCAGGCCTCACCCTAAGGGTGACTTTCTGAGTCAGAAAGTCTAAGACAGAGGTCCCCAACCCCCAGGCCACGGACTGGACTGTAAAGGTGAGTGGCCTGTTAGGAACCAGGCCGCACAGCAGGAGGCAAGTTGCAGGTGAGTGAGCATTATGGCCTGAGCTCCGGTCAGATCAGGGGCGGCATTAGATTTTCACAGGAGTGTAAATCCTATTGTGAACCCAGCATGCGAGGGATCTAGGTTCCTTGCTCCTTAGGAGACTCTGATGCCTGATGGTGTCAGGGGGAGCAATTCATCCCAAAACTATCCCCTCTCCCACCACCTCTGCCCTAGGACTGGGTTCTGTCTTCCACAAAGCTAGTCCCTGATGTCAAAAAGGTTGGGGATCACTGATTTAGAATGTAGGGTGGAGCTGGAACAACATTCCTGCCCCCCATACCCATTTCATTCACAGCCTCAAGGGCCTGAACGTTTTAAACACGTTTCCAGGTGACCTGTTGCTATAGGTCTGGCCTAGAACTTTTTTTGTGGGGGGGGGAGGGGACAGAGTCTCCCTCTGTTGCCCAGGCTGGAGTGCAGTGGTGCAATCTCAGCTCACTGCAACCTTCACCTCCTGAGTTTAAGCAATTCTCCTGCCTCAGCCTCCCGAGCAAGGGTACTACAGGCACCCACCACCATGCCCAGCTAACTTTTTGTATTTTAGTAGAGACGAGGTTTCACCATGTTGCCCAGGGCGGTCTCAAACTCCTGAGCTCAGACAATCTACCCACCTTGGCCTCCCAAAGTGCTGGGATTCCAGGCCTGAGCCACCGGGCCCGGCCTGGCCTAAACCTCTACTCGTTTCATTCAACAGCTTGAGGTTCCGGCCCCAGTGACAATCACATTGTATAAGGACTTATGAGTGTTATCTTCATCCTTCATTAGCCGTGCCTGTGCTACAGAAAGTCAGGGCTGGGTCTCCATCAGAGAGGCCTTGGGACAAGAGGGAAGAAAGACAAAAAGAAATATTCACATCCAGGCAAGCAGTGGGTCCAGAAAGAGAGTAAGAAGTGGATTCTGGGGCAGCCTGAGTCTTCTAGGAGTGCCAGTGAAGCAACCACCTAACCCTGGCCTGGAATTGGGTCCTGGCTCTGGGTTCAAGGCAGCCTCAGCTGAACACACTGGAGGGGTGGGGGCAGGCTCTGCAAGGGTGGGGCCTGGAGTATGTGTGGGGCCAGGAACAGTCTCTCCATCATCTTTGCAAAAACTTGCTTCATCAGAGACAAGGAAAACCAAGATTGTGAAAACAGAATCTAAGTGGATTTTGGCCAGGTAGGGACAGTTTTTTGTTTGTTTGTTTGTTTGTTTGAGACAAAGTCTTGCTCTTGTCACCCGGGCTGGAGTTCAATGGTGCAATTTTGGCTCACGGCAATGTCCACCTTCCAGGTTCAAGCAATTCTCCTGCCTCAGCCTCCCAAGTAGCTGAGATTACAGACACCCAGCTAATCTTTGTATTTTTAGTAGAGATGAGATTTCGCCATGTTGGCCAGGCTGGTCTCGAACTCCTGACCTTGTGATCTGCCCACCTCAGCCTCCCAAAGTGCTGGGATTACAGGAGTGAGCCGCCGTGCCCAGCTGGGAGGTTTTTAAAGTGTGTTTGCAGTTTAAAAAATTAGCCAGGCGTGGTGGCAGGCGCCTATAATCTCAGCTAATCGAGAGGCTGAGGCAGGAGAATTGCTTGAACCCAGGAGGTGGAGGTTGCAGTGAGCCGAAATCATGCCACTGCACTCCAGCCTGGGGGACAGAGCAAGACTCTGAGTCAAAAAAAAAAAAAAAAAAAAAAGGTAAATTGTGTTAGTTGTATGGTTTACCTAGTGGTCATTTTCTGTTGCAAAGTGTTTTCACATTGGTATGGAAGCCAGAGGGCTGTGTATCTAATTCTCAGGACAGCCACGTGGCAGTGTGACCTGACCAATCTGTCTGTGATCTAGGCTCCCATTACTATTATTAGGGAGGAAAAACTTTTCCTCTGCTTTCTTAGGTCCAGTGTCAGGGGGCCTGCAAATAAAATTAACAACAACAACAACAACAACAAAACCATAATAGGAGAAAAATCACATCACTTTTATTAATGTTTATAAATATTGCATGGAAGTTCACAAAAAAGATATGAAACTTGAAAAAGCAGTTAGGCTCTGGGAATTTATATGCCTTTTATCAAAATACAGGAGGTCTGGGTGTGGTAGCTCATGCTTGTAATCCCAGCGCTTTTGGAGGACTGCTTGAGCCCAAGAGTTTGAGATTAGCCTGGACAACAGGGCAAGGTCAGAGTCTGGCTGTCGCCCAGGCTGGAGTGCAGTGGTGTGATCTCGGCTCCCTGCCACCTCTGCCTCCTGGGTTCAAGCAATTTTTGTGCCTCAGCCTCCCAAGTAGCTGGGATTACAAGCAGGTGCCACCATATCTGGCTAATTTTTGCATTTTTAGTAGAGATGGGGTTTCTTCACGTTGGCCAGGCTGGTCTCGAACTCCTGATCTCAGGTGATCCACCCTTCTTGGCCTCCCAGAGTGCTGAGATTACAAGCATGAGCCACTGTGCCTGGCCTGCACAGCAAGATCTTCTCTCTACAAAAACAAGAAAAAGAAATTAACCAGGCACAGTGTGTCTGTAGTCCCAGCTACTCAGGAGGCTAAGGTAGGAGGATCCCTTGAGCCCAGGAGGTTGCAGAGAGTTATAATCACACTGCAGCACTCCAGCCTGGAGGACAAATCAAGACCCTTTCTGGAAAAAAAGAAGGAAAAGAAAAGAAAAAGAAAAGGGATTTGGCATTTGACAGAAAATAAATGGTGGAGAAGTGACCAGGAAATAAATGGGAGAACAGTGAAAGATAAGAGCTGTTCTAGTAAGGTACTTCTCTTTATGCAAATTGACCTTGTTTTTTTTTTTTTCAGAGAAGGAGTTTCACTCTTGTTGCCCAGGCTGGAGTGCAACGGTGCCATCTCCAGCCTGGTTCAAGCGAGTCTCCTGCCTCAGACTCCTGAGTAGCTGGGATTACAGGTGCCCACCACCATGCTGGCTAATTTTTATATTTTTAGTAGAGATGGGGTTTCACCATGTTGGCCAGGCTGGTCTCGAACTCCTGACCCCAGGTGATCCACCCGCCTCAGCCTCCCAAAGTGCTGGGATCACAGGCGTGAGCCACCGTGCCTAGCCACTCATACTTCTTTTTGTGCAATTTACCTCAGTGTTGAGTCTTTATCTCCAGTGGTGAGAGTCGCTCTTTGGGAAGGGGCAGGAGGGAAGCACCATCACAAAGAGAAATTTTTGCCCTGCTTTTAGGCAGATAAGGGAAGAGTGGAGAACTCTTCCTGCATCTTATGATTCTCCAGTACCTTCAACTCAAAATAATCCTTATGCCAAGGCAGCGTATTTTGGGGCAATGTATCCTAAGCCCTTCCTTTCCATCATCGCTGGTTTGGGAATCGGCCTGCTGGGACATGAATACTATTTCCCCCACTCTGTGACTTTGGTAAAGTTACTTAACATTCCGTATGCCTTAGAACCCCCATCTGCAAAAAAAGTGGTAAAAATAGCACCTATCTCATAGACTTCATGGAGATGTAATGAGTTATATGTGTAATGAGCTTAAAATAATGCCTGACACCGACTGATTAAGCACTGAACAAGCATCAGTCAGCATTGCTAGGCTCAGCATGTGCTGGGCTTCCATACATATAACTGATTCATGGGGCTCTTATATGAAAGCTGTCTCTATTTTCTGTTAGACTTTGAAAATTCCACCTTGTCCCTACAAAAAGTGTGGCAGTAAGAACTTGAGACTCTACAGTGGCCTGAGAGATGAGAGTCCAGTCAGTTTGCTCCTCAGGCTGGGGTTCTTTGGAGTTCCCACTGCTCTGTTACTGCTCTGATATTTAAAATTCATATACTCGGCCGGGTGCGGTGGCTCACGCCTATAATCCCAGCACTTTGGGAGGTTAAGATGGGTGGATCACCTGAGGTCAGGAGTTCAAGACCAGCCTGACTAACATGGTAAGACCGTGTCTCTAGTAAAAATACAAAAATTAACTAGGTATGGTAGCGGGCACCTGAAATCCCAGCTACTCGGGAGACTAAGGCAGAAGAATCGCTTGAACCCAGGAGGTTTGAACCCAGGAAACAAAGAATGAGACTCTGTCTCAACCACCCGGGAGGCAGAGGGTGCAGTGAGCTGAGATCATGCCATTGTACTCCAGCCTGGGCAACAAAAGTGAAACTCTGTATCAAAAAAAAAAAAAAAAAACTTCATATACTCAAAGGGAATGAAACCAGTATCTCAAAGAGATATCTGCACTCCAGTGTTGGTGGCAGCATTATTTACATAGCCAAACTATGAAAACTTAAGTGTCCATTGACAGATTAGATTTCAAAATGTGGGCCAGGCACAATGCCTCACTCCCATAATCCCAGCACTTTGGGAGGCAGAGGTGGGTGGATCACAAGGTCGGGAGTTCAAGACCAGCCTGACCAATATGGTGAAACCCCATCTCTACTAAAAATACAAAAATTAGCTGGGCGTGGTGGCACGCACCTGTAGTCCCAGCTACTTGGGAGCCTGAGGCAGAAGAATTGGTTGAAGCTGGGAGGCAGAAGTTGCAGTGAGCGGAGATCGTGCCACCGCACTCCAGCCTGGACAACAGAGTGAGACTCCAACACAAAAAAAAAAAAAAAAAAGTTTTTTTACTTTTGCATTGACCTAGAAAAATAAAAAATAAAATAAAAATGTGGGGTGCATATGTATATGTGCAAATATATTTTTCTTTATAGGTACACAATGGAGTATTGGCCTTAAAAAAAAAAGATCCTGCCATGTGTAACATGAATGCACATATAAGACATTATGCTAAGTTAAATAAGCCAGACACAGAAATGAAAATACTGTATGATTTCTTTTATAACGTGGCATGTGAAAGAAGTTTAACACATAGAAGAGGCTGGGTGCAGTGGCTCATGCCTGTAATCCCAGCACTTTGGGAGGCCAAGGCAGGTGGATCATGATGTCAGGAGTTCAAACCCCGTCTCTGCTAACAATACAAAAATGACCTGGGCGTGGTGGCGTGCAGCTGTAATCCTAGCTACTCGGGAGGCTGAGGCAGGAGAATCTCTTGAACTGGGGAGACGGAAGCTGCAGTGAGCCGATATCATGCCACTGTGCCCCAGCCTGGCCAACAGAACGAGACTCTGTCTCAAAAATAAAGAAATAAATAAATATAAAAATAAAAAAATACATAGACGAAGAATAGAATGAATGGTGGTTACCAGTACCAGTATAATGGCAGGGTTGGGATCTGGGGGAAGAATGAGGAGTTATAGATTAAAGGGCACAAAGTTGCAGTTATGCTGATGGATGTCTGGGGATGTAGTGTACAGCATAAGGACTATTGTAATACTGTAGTATATCCTGAAAACTTGCTAAGAGAGTAAACTACTGTAGCAATCATTTAAACTATGTATATGCATAGACAAGCATCACGTTGTATACCTTAAATATGTATAATATAGCTCAAATCCGTGACTCCAGCTACAAGGCCTGGCACGGCATAGCTCCATTTGCTCCTCTGGCTTCACCTTACACCACTGTCTGCTGTGCTCAGTATCTGCGACTTGTTCTTCCTCTTCTCTTCTTTTTCCCAGACCCAGGCTTTCTCGTAGTCCTTATCCCCACTGTAGGTCAATTTTAATTTGTGAGCTGTTTGTTTGACCTCTGTTTCTTCTATCAGACTAAACAAGTGTGTGTGCAAAATATTCACCAACCCTGAGCACCCAGCACCCAGCACAGCTCCTAGGACCTGTAGGCACTTGGAAAATACATGCAGAGTGAATGAAAGAGTATGAGTGACTAAAGAAGTCATTGGAGAATGTCCCATGCTGCAGGCTTGTTGAGGGGGCTCAGTTGGTACTTTACTGAGAAGGCACTGGCAAGCCGGCTTTACTAATAGTTCTTACCATTCACTGCGCCCACTAGCACTCAACAAGCCTTGATTAAACACCGACTGTGTGGTCAGTGCCCTGAGCTTGGCACTGTCAGAGGCCTATGAACTAGAGCAACTCCATCTTGAGTAGGGGCTGGGTGGGGTGTTGAACAATGAGAACACATGGACACAGGGAGAGGAGCATCACACACTGGAGTCTGTGCAGGGGAACTAGCGGAGGGACAGTGGGGGGTGGGGAGTTGGGGAGGGACGACATGGGGAGAAATGCCAGATATAGGTGATAGGGAGGAAGGCAACAAACGACATTGCCATGTGTGTACCTATGTGACAATCTTGCATGTTCTTCACATGTACCCCAAAACCTAAAATGCAATAAAATATATAATAATAATAATAATAATAAAATGAGGCTGAGTCGCACTGGACGGCATTCCCAGATGGTTAAGGCATTCTAAGTCACAGGAGGAGACAGGAGGTTAGCACAAGATACAGGTCATAAAGACCTTGCTGATAAAACAGGGTGCGATAAAGAAGCCAGCCCAAACCCAAGATGGCCACGAGAGTGACCTCTGGCCATCCTCACTGCTACACTCCTGCCAGTGCCATAACAGTTTACAAATACCATGGCAATGTCAGGAAGTTACCCTATATGGTCTAAAAAGGGGAGGCATGAATAATCCACCCCTCATTTAGTATGTCATCAAGAATAACCATAAAAATGCGCAGCCAGCGGCCCTCAGGGCTGCTCTGTCCATGGAGTAGCCGTTCTCTTAGTCTTTTACTTTCCTGATAAACTGGCTTTCACTTTTCTTTGTGGACTTGCTCTGAATTCTTTCTTGCACAAGATCCAAGGACCCTCCCTTGGGGTCTAGATCAGGACCCCTTTCTTGTGACAGCACTAGCCATAGAAATGGACACAAACGGCCAGAAAGCCCTCACTTCATGAAGCACCAGACATGTATAATGTAATTATTTTGTTGTTACTTTGCATTTTGATCGAATTTCCAAATCAGAGGTGAACTGTAATATTAGTACAAGGAGCTTCCCCCATGCCCTTCCCTAAGATTCACAAATAGATTTTATTTTGCTCCATTTCAAGGGAAAATTTTCCTTCTTATGTTAAACTTTAATGAACAAGTTTAGAGAAATTTTGGGGAAGAATAATTTGGGGGTTTACATGAGTTAGCAATATTTAGCACTGGGGCCAGTTGCTGTGGAATGTTTTATTCATATAATTCCTTTTCTTCCTAATTATGAGTCACTGGGCTGACCATATTGCCTATAAACTGGGGTGGCTGCACCCTCAGCATGGTGCTAGCGGAATGGATTAATGATAGTGGAGCGTACTTTAATAATATTTGATGAAAGACATCATGCACAAGTGAAATGTGCATATTCCCTTTTCCCTTCTCCTACAGCTCACAGCTGTGACCAATTTTATTTTCATTACCAGGATTAGCGAACATTTTCCTTGCCTGGTTTCCACTTCTCTCGTGGTGGGATCTTGCCCTCACTCTCCCCTCCACCCCCAGCCCCAGCTTCCAGCAGTCACATGTGTGCGTGTCCAGCTGCCTTTGCCATTGCATCATTTGTGAGCTCCCGTTGCCACGGCAGCATAAAGGGTTTGGTGGCTGTGTTTTCCTCCTTGAAGGTGGCTGCATTCCTCATCTCAGCAGTTTGGCATTCTCGACTGACTGACAATTTGATGCCCTTTGGTTAATATTCATGTCCTATTGGGGCTCTTTTCATTTTCCTAGCTACCTTTTCTCCCAACATTTTGTCTCATTCAGTAGAGCCATGTTGCACAATGCAATGGACGATGGTCAGAAAGCCCCCATCTCATGAAGCACCAGACATTTATCATCTTATTATTTTGTTTCATTCAGGAGAGACTATGTGGGCTTTCTATTCTTTTTTGTCTGTTTGTTTGTTTTGTGTTTTTTGAGACGGAGTTTTGCTCTTATTGCCCAGGCTGGAGTGCAATGATGCAACCTTGGCTCACCACAACCTCCACCTCCTGGGTTGAAGAGATTCTCCTGCCTCAGCCTCCCAAGTAGCTGGGATTACAGGCATGCACCACCACATCTGACTAACTGTGTATTTTTAGTAGGGACAGAGTTTCTCCATGCTGGTCAGGCTGATCTCGAACTCCTGACCTCAGGTGATCCGCCTTTCTCAGCCTCCCAAAGTGCTGGGATTACAGGCGTGAGACACCACACCCAGCCTTTTTTTTTTTTGAGATGCAGTCTTGCTCTGTCACCCAGGCTAGAGTGCAGTGGCCCAATCTTGGCTCACTGCAACCTCTGTTTCCTGGGTTCAAGCAATTTTACTGCCTCAGCCTCCTGAGTAGCTGGGATTACAGGTGCTTGCCACCACGTCTGGCTAATTTTAGTATCTTTAGTAGAGACAGGGTTTCACCACGTTGCTCAGGCTGGTCTTGAACTCTTGACCTCAAGTGATCTGTCCGCCTCAACCTCCCAAAGGGTTGGGATTACAAGCGTGAGCCACTGCGCCCAACCCGGGGGTTTCTCTTCTCATCGTGGCCAGTGGAGGTGCAGCCTCCAGAGTACTGCAGTCACTTTCTTGCATGCTGCTCACTGCAGCACTATCCAAACCGACGCCCATCCCCAAACTGATTGAGATGTTTTCAGACAATTCGAATCACTCATTTAGGCTTTTAAAATCTGTTAGGCTTCATGATGTGTATTGGACAACAACTGCGAGGGAATCTCTAAACTTTAAGACACTGAGTTAAATGGTCTACAATTGCAGAAGTATCCAGGTAACTACATTCTACTTCAAGAAGGCTTCTTGGCCGGGCGTGGTAGCTCAGGCCTGTAATCCCAGCACTTTGGGAGGCCGAGGCAGGCGGATCACCTGAGGTCGGGAGTTTGAGATCAGCCTGACCAACATGGAGAAACTCTGTCTCTACTAAAAATGCAAAATCAGCCAGGTATGGTGGTGCATGCCTGTAATCCCAGCTACTTGGGAGGCTGAGGCAGGAGAATCACTTGAACCCTGGAGGCGGAGGTTGCAGTGAGCCAAGATCGTGCCATTGCACTCCAGCCTGGGCAACAAGAGCAAAACTCCATCTAAAAATAAATTTAAAAAAAAAAGAAAAAAGAAAGAAAGAAGTCTTCTTGATGAGAGACAAAACGCATTTGCAATTGGTCATTTTGTTCATTTTCCTAAGAATAGTCTAACTTTAAGTGTGTTATTGCAGCTGGGCATGGCGGCTCACACATGTAATTGTGGTGCTTTGGGAAGCCAAGGTAGGAAGATCACTTGAGCCCGGGAGTTGAGGCTAGCCTGGGCAACATGGCAAGACCCCATCCCTACAAAAATATAATAAATAAGCCAGACATGGTGGTGTGCACCAGTAATCCCAGCTAATCGGAAGGCTGATGCCAGAGGGTCACTTTAGCCCAGGAGTTTGATGCTCCAGTGAGCTATGATAGTCCCACTGTACTCCCGCCTGGGTGACAGAGTGAGACCCTGTCTCTAAAGAAAACACAAAACGTGTTAATACTCTCCAGCCAAAGGCCACCAGCAATGCGCCAATAGTTGAACAAGCTACGGTTATTACCCATTACAGTAAGGGAGAATACATAGAAGGGGCATTAGTAAATGGGTGACGGAAAGGTGGGACGGGTTTGGGTGTGTATTAGGTCATTTTGGGAGGGGTTAGAGAAACAGTTTTGCTCTGGATTGGATGCTGTCAGAATGCTGGGGTAATTAGACATCTTCATCATTCTTATCTATAAGAAAAGAATAAAAGGAGGCAGAGGCTTTAATTGAAAAGAAGCAGCAAGCCAGTCATGGTGACTCACGCCTGGAATCCCAGCACTTTGGGAGGCCAAGGCATGTGGATCACCTGAGGTTGGTAGTTTGAGACCTGCTTGAGCAATATGGCCAAACTCTGTCTCTACTAAAAAATACAAAAATTAGCCAGGCGTGATGGTGGGCACCTGTAGTCCCAGCTACTCGAGAGGCTGAGGCAGGAGAAGCACTTGAACCCGGGAGGCGGAGCTTGCAGTGAGCTGAAATCACACCACTGCACTCCAGCTTGGTTGACAAGAACGAGACTCCCTCTCAAAAAAGAAAAAAAGTAGCAGTCACTCATTCTAGCCAGGATGGGGGCTGTTTGGTCATTTCTGTGGCTTGGACAATGTTCCTGTTTTTGTCTGTGTTCGGCCGTGATTATGGAGTGGTCTTACTTTGGTCTTGGTTGGATGTGAGGGTTTGGATATGGTTTGTTTGACCCTGTCAAGTCTCATGCTGAAATGTGGTCCTCAAAGTTGGAGATGGGGCCTGGTGGAAGGTGCCTGGGTCGTGAACGTGGATCTTTCATGAATGGCTTTTTGCCATTCTGTAGGTAGTGAGTGAGCTCTTGCTCTATTCATCCCCCGAAGAGCTGCTTGTTAGAAAGAGCCTGGCACCTGCTGTCTCTTTACTTTCCTTTCTTGCCATGTGATCTCTGCACACACTGGGTTCCCTTCCCCTTCCACCATCAGTGGAAGCAGCCTGAGGCCCTCCCCAGATCCAGATGCTGGCGCCATTCTTCTAGTGCAGCCTGCAGAACTGTGAGCCAAATAAACTCTTTTACTTACAACTTACCCAGTCTCAGATATTCCTTCAGAGCAATGCAAATGGACCAAGACATCCATCGTGCACAGTCACAGAGTGGCCTTGTCTGATGTTGATGCTCTATGAAACTGGCCATGTTCAACAGGAGGACACCCAGGAATAACTGTGAGAACCAGGTTAACTCCAGGATATGAGAGGATGTGCTTTTCTCTTTATCAAATAGGAATCCCAAAATTTTAAAAACTGCAATGTGATCTGTTATCACCAGCTGTTCCAGGAAAATTTTTTTTTAAATAAATAAAATAGATAAGAAAAA
Source organism: Cheracebus regulus (assembly GCA_963574635.1). NCBI lineage: Eukaryota > Metazoa > Chordata > Mammalia > Primates > Pitheciidae > Cheracebus > Cheracebus regulus. Next base: position 15,023 of record CAUYQU010078776.1, read on the forward strand.
TTGCAGTGTGAATTTAAAAGATAGTAATCTTGGCCAGGCATGGTGGCTCACGCCTGTAATCCCAGCATTTGGGAGGCCAATGCGGTGTTCACCTGAGGTCAGGAGTTCCAGACCAGCCTAATCAACAAGGTGAAACCCTGTCTCTACTAAAAACACAAAAAATTGGCCAGGTGCAGTGGTGGCTCACGCCTGTAATCCCAGCACTTTGGGAGGCTGAGGCAGGTAGATCATAATATCAGGAGTTCGAAACCAGCCTGACCAACAAGGTGAAACCCCGTCTCCACTAAAAATACAAAAATTAGCCAGGCATGGAAGTGGACGCCTGTAGTCTCAGCTACTTGGGAGGCTGAGGCAGGAGAATTGCTTGAACCAGGGAGACAGAAGTTGCAGTGAGCCAAGATCATGCCATTGCACTCCAGCCTGGGCGACAGAGCAAGACTCCAGCTCAAAAAAAAAAAAAAAAAAAAAAGATAGTAATCTCATCTATTACGCGTTATTTATATTTTAGTTTAATCTAAAAATTGTATATATTCTATATAGAGAGATGAGGTCTCACTCTGTCACCCAGACTGGAGTGCAGTGGCACGGTCATGGCCCACTGCAATCTTGAACTCCCAGGCTCAAGCAACCCTCTCACCTCAGCCTCCCTAATAGCTGGACACAGGTGCATGGTGCTTGTCTAAAACCTCACTGTATTGAGGGGGAGATTAAAGTCTGGACAGGGAGAATGAGGTGCTTGGAGATGAATGGGCTTCATCTACGAATGGACAGTTCTCGAGCTGACTTCCCATTAGCAGCCTCCTCTGCCATCTGTGGGCACCCGGCCTATGCTTGAGCTCCCTACCCCTTTCCCATTCCTTCCAATCAATCTGCTGGCACTGAGCTAACTTACCCTACACATCCCCCACCTGTGTCACGCACACACTCTTCCATCCTCCAACACAGCTTCCCATCCACCTAGGGCACAGCTTCCATTTATGTGTAATGGAGTTAGCTGAGCTGCTATCCTCAGAATAAAACTATGCACGGTTAAAAGCCTGGAATTCATTCATCAGACAGGGTGCTTTGTAAGAATAGGGATCTTTGCATCTTTTGGATCTCATCAGAGATTGCCTCATGGAAAGAGGGACTTCCATGAGTGTTTATTGCATTCGTGGCCATGGATGTTGAAGGCGATGGGGTAGTCGGAGGCAGAGGGTGATCTTTAGAAAGACCTATGTTTACTCCTCTGAAGACTAGATGAGAAGAATGCCTCTTTACCAATCTTTACACCTTTCTAGTCAACTACCTACATGGCAGCTTCCCTGCTGAGTTTCAGACAGTTCACACTGGGTCCACCATGGCACTCTGGGCGTCTTCCTGAGCATTGCCTCCTGCCAGTCTTCCTCCATCATAAATGACACCATTGAACCACCAGACAGTGGATGAAGTCAGAAACTTAGGGCTGGGAGTGGTGGCTCATGTCTGTAATCCCAGCACTTTGGAAGGCCGAGGCGGGTGGATATTTGAGGTCAGGGGTTTGAGACCAGCCTGGCCAACATGGTGAAACCCCATCTCTATTTAAAAATACAAAAATTAGCTGGGCATGGTAGTGCATACCTGTAATCCCAGCTACTCGGGAGGCTGAGGCAGGAGAATCACTTGAATCCAGGAGGCGGAGGTTGCAGTGAGCTGAGATCTGGCTACTGCACTTCAGCCTGAGTAACAAGAGTCAGACTGTCTCAAAAAAGAAAAAAAGTAACCCGGGGTGCTGGTGGATGTCTATAATCTCACCTACTCGGGAGGCTGAGGCAGGAGAATAGCTTGAACCCGGGAGGCTTAGGATGCAGTGAGCTGAGATGGTGCCACTGAACTCCAGTCCGGGTGACAAGAGCGAAACTAAGTCTCAAAAATATAAAAATAAAATAAAATATTCTGTAAAGATAGGGTCACCCTATGTTCCCCAGGCTGGTCTCAGAACTCCTGGGCTCAAGCAATTCACCCTCCTCCACTTCTTGAAGCACTAGGATTTTGTCTTCAGCTTTCTGGAAGGGTTCACCTCAAGACCCCTAATTTATCTATCAGCCAAGTTACCAATCAGTCACTGGCCACCTCACTCCCTCAACTCATATCTCAACAGCATGGCACAGGCCAGTAAGACTCACTGCTCACTTTAAATCATTAAATAACATGTAGAAATTTATTGAAAGTGACTCAGCGATGAAGACAAAAGCGTAATTTTTGAGTATTCTCTCCCCTGCCCCCGAGTCCAGTGTTCCATCACATACATCTGCGGCCCAAAATTGTTTTGAAATTAAAAGATTGAAAGTCTCCACTTGACTCCTCGCCACGCCCTCTTCCCCCCC
>CAUYQU010078777.1:0-35969 GCA_963574635.1 Cheracebus regulus
GGGGCCGCGGGCGGGCGGGTCGGTCTCCGCTGCTTCACCGGGTTATTTTATAAAAGAGGAAGAAAAAAAAATAAAAGTCTCCGGCGGGGGAGACGCGGATTTTTTGTAAATTTTTTTGGGTTTTTTAAAAGATTTTTTTAGATTTTTTTTGGATTTTTTAATAATAAATGTGTGTTCCGAGCCCGGAGCACACACTCCGCACTCTCAGCACTAACCGCCGGGGAGAAGGGGAAGCACCGCCTCCTGCACCCTGTACTTATACCCCCCGCCGCACTTGCCCCGCCCCCGCGCGTCTGACGCAGGGCCCTACGCGAGCGTCAGCGCCGGAGGAGGAGGAGACGCGGAGACGAGGGGGAGGAGGGAAGAGAAAACAGGAGGAGGAAAGAGCAGAGAGGAAGGGAGAGGTGGCGGCGGCGGCGGAGGCTGTGGTGTGGGGGTGGGGCCGGGACGTATGGGCGGGGCTTTTGCGCACGCGCCGCGGCCGGGGAAGCAGGCTCGAGCTGCGTCGCGCCCGTCGGGGAGGAGGAGGGAAGGGGAGGGTGGCTCGCGGGCGGTCCTCGGAGGCGTCGGCTGGGACGGCCCCGCCTCCAGCCACGCCCGCCCCCGCCTCCACTCGGAGGAGGGTTAACCCCTCACCGCGGCGGTGGGCGGTGCAAGGGGCTTCCGGGTTCCTCCGCTCTAACCACCTTCCACGTGCCCGTCCGCCGGGGTCCTTTTCCAGCCGCGGCCGGCCCCGCTCCCCTCACCCACGCTCCGAGGGACGCCGAGCACTAGTGAGCCGGCGTGATCCCCTCCGGACCCGGTTTCCGAAACGTGCGTAGGTGGAGCCGGGGTGGCTCCCAGATCTCTCCTACCCGGACCGCACTACGAGTCCCAGCGGGCAGCGCCGCCACGCGCGTTGGCCGCAGAAGCGGTGCCTGCTGGGAGCTGGAGTCCCCAACGGACGCTGCGCTCGCTGACCCCAACTGGCCGCGGGTCCTGGCCACCCGCTAAGGGACCCCTAACCGTCCTGCGCGCTGGACCTCGGCACCGTCCCGCAGAGCTCCCGGTGGGGGGAGGGAGAAAGAGGGGAGGACCCCCGGTTTCTTCTCATCTGTTTTTTCAGCCAAACCCTCCTCCGTGTCTTCATTGGACATTGTCGTTGGTCAAAGAGGCTTTAATTTGAGATAGCTGTGTTGGGGGTCTTTGATCACTTCTTCAGGTGCTAGGCTGGAGTCATTGATTCGTGCTGCTTCTGCCAGACATTTCTTTGCGGTAGAAACCAGGAGTGGCGGAAAATGAATGTTTTTCCCGAAAGTATGGATTTGTAACAATCACTACTGTATGACACCACAGCCCTGGAACCAGACAAAATTGGGAATAGTCTAAAACAACGTCATTATAAATGATTAAAACAACTCTGTACATCAGTCGTGGGCTTTAATAGGAATGCTAAATTTAACGAATTGATAGTCATAAAAAAAATACCGGCTCTAGGAATGACATTAAATCAACATACAAATTCCACTGGAAAGTAGTAAAATGCTTTTACAGTTTTTAAAGCACTCGTGTAAACATACTATCATTTGTTCCTGAGCGCAATCTTGTGTGGGAGGTGGACCAAGTAGTAATAATTGTATTTTACTGTTAGGGGAACAGTCTCAAAGAAATTAAATAATTGCCCAATTTATTCTTTCATTCAATAAACTTTAATGTATGCCAACTGTATTGCTAGGTGTGGAATAAGTATTTTATATCTGTTCTCATTTAATTAGAATGTAAACCAATGTAATCCCACATAAATACTATTTTCCTCCTATTAGAAGATAAAATGTGGCCAGGTGTGATGGCTCACTCCTGTAATTACAGCACTTTGGGAGGCTGAGGCACGCGGATCACTTGAGGTCAGGAGTTTGAGACCAGCCTGGCCAACATGGTGAAACCCTGTCTCTACTAAAAATACAAAAAGTAGCTGGGTGTGTGGTGCCTGCCTGTAATCCCAGCTATTTGGGAGCTGAGAAACGAATCATTTGAACCGAAGAGACAGAGGTTGCAGTAAACTGGGATTGGACCACTACACTCCATCCTGGGCGACATAGCGAGACTCTATCTCAAATAAATAAATAAGCAAACAATCTCAAAAGACAACCTTCCAAGTGATAAGTCCAATTAATAATTAGGCTTCTGTCCAGGCGCGGTGCCTCATACCTGTATCCCAGCACTTTGGGAGTCCGAGGCGGGCAGATCACGAGGTCAAGAGATAAGACCATCCTGGCCAACATGGTGAAACCCTGTCTCTACTAAAAATACAAAAATTAGCCAGGCGTGGTGGCACTCACCTGTAGTCCCAGCTACTGGGCAGACTGAGGCAGGAGAATCGTTTGAATCCGGGAGGCGGAGGTTGCAGTGCGCCGAGATCGTGCCACTGCACTCCAGCCCGGGCAACAAAGTGAGACTCTGTCTCAAAAAAAAAAAAAAGCTGGGCTTCCAGGGCAACTTGACAGGCAGTGATGCCCTGGTTGGGAAGTAGAAGCATCCTCATCACTAGAAAGAGGTATTAGTGCTTTGTAAGTTACTACATAGTTTGGGAAGGGAGCCAGTCATTAGGACGTCTATGCAGCTGTGGCTCTTGCATTTAGTAGATGTCATTGTCATATTTTATGGAGGTACAGTTGAGTATGTGCAAGGGAAAGTAGAAGCAAAGTCCATCCCTGAGGAAAGGCAGCTGCTATTTAATAGAATAGGAGAGTCAGAGCCCAGGAGGAAACAGGAGTGGGATCTGGAACTGGAACCAATAACTTGTTCCCTTGATCCATCAATCACCTCTTTTTATTTCCAGCCAGCTCCTTTCTCTCAGATCAGAAACTGGTCAATTCGGATCATAAAGAAAACAATCTTCTCTTAATGACTTATTTCTCTCATTCACTTTCTTTTCGTAGCCAAGCTTTTTATTTCTATTTTCTCTCTCCTTAGTTCCTGAACACTACTGTATGACTTCTTCCAGCTCCACTCAAATTGCCCTGTCAGCAGTTGCCAATGATCTCTGTTGTATTTGACAAATCCAATGGACTTTCTTCAGATCTGTGTTACTGGACATCTGCAGAGTCTGACACTGCTTTCCTCCCTCTCTTTTGTCACACACTCTCTTGGCATCTGGGCTATACTCTCCTGGTTCTGCCTGACTCTCAGACTCCTCCTCATCTCCCGCAGTAACCCTTCCCTGACCACCAGGAAGGATTGGATACCCCTCCTTTGGTTTTTCCCCTGTCCCCCAACCCCGCCACTACATTTACTACATTACATCAAAATAGTCTGTTTATGAGCTATCTCCCAAAATAAGTTGTAAGCTCCAAAAGAGGGCTTATGTCATGTTTATCTGCATCCCTACCACCTACCCTGAAGCCTGGCACACTGAAAGCATATTTTTTCTTCTTAAACCTAACTTCAAGGAGAAGGCCAGCCAGGCCTTGTAGACTGACCATGTAGGATGAGGGTTAGTTGGGAGGTCGCAACCTGATGATCACATGGGCACCTAGGGCTGTGTTCACCTCCAGACTGCTTGGCCTGCTGTGGCATGTTGCCTCTAAACTCCACCAGCTGTTTGAGAGAGTGTTACGTGCTGTTTGGGCTCTCATTTCTAGTGCTGGAAGCAGTGGACTTTTAGTACCTAAAGTCAGACAAGCAGGGACAAGCAAGAACTCCTAGACAACAGGAGTTTCTGGACCTCCAAAGCTGAGGACACTGTACAGTGGTAATCCCACTAATGTTCTGAGACCCCCTTTTTGACGTTAGCAGTCTGATTGGTTGTGATAGAGGTAATTAAGGCTACAAATAAAAGGCAGAAGATGAAATATTTGTTGATTCCTTTTGCCGTTCTGATTCACTACTCTCGTTTTTCTCTCCCATCATTTTTTTTTTTTTGTCTTAAAAAATGTGCTGTCTATGTTTATCTGGCTTGCCTGTGTTTATCTAATTTTAGATTGCAAGCTGTGGGACAGAATAATGTCTTTATCTGTGCAGCATCTCACTGTGGGTGCCTAAGAATATCTAATGACATTAAAGCCATTCAATTAACCTGTTTTTATTTAATGAGTAAACTGTAAAGTTCTCCAGAGAACTTGTTCACTTGAACTTCACTACAGACTTGTAAGTAATCGTTGGGCTATATCCAGGATATATTCAGAATATACCCAGGATAATTTATAGTATCTTGTGTAATGTAAGATAAAGTTGTCTGGCCTTGTAAAATCTTTAGGTAATATAGAGAGATATATTGAAATGGATAATACAGCAGACCCTTCTCAACTGAAGGGGTATACTTGCTGTAGATCCTTGAAATAGAAAAAAATATTATATGATGTCTATGATAAAATCAAAATTCTGTAATGTTTCAGAAGATTAGCTACCCACTTAATTGGTTTGCCGGGTTGGTGAGGAACATAACACCTACTCAGATTTGCAAATTGTCATGCCCATGATCAGAGGAATTCCTATTATGAGACTCACTTGGAGTTTATGTTTTCTTCCATACGCATTACATATTTTTCTCATACCTACCAAGAATGAAGAAAGGAATTTCTAACAGTTTGAAATGGGGTCCTGTCTCTAGATTGTGTGTCAGATGTTATCGCCTGACATTAGTTCTGAGAAAATGGCAAGCAATCAGACTGCTAACGTCAAAGAGGGGTTCTCAGAACAGTAGTGGGATCACACTGTACAGCTTCCTCAGCTTTGGAGGTCCAGAAACTCCTGTTGTCCAGAAGTCCTTGCTTGTGCCTGCTTGCCTGACTTGGTACTAAAAGTCCACTGCTTCCAAGCTCAGCACTAGAAATGAGAGCCCAGCTAGCATCTCAGAAAACACTCCCTGAAACAGCTCCTGGAGTTGAGGAGTAACACGCTGCTGTAGATTCAAGGGTCATAGGTCAAGGGCCATAAACACAGACTCATAAACACAGAAACAATATTAGGGGGAAAATGTAGTTAAAGATTTTGTTGTAGAAGATAATAAGAAACTCAGAGAAATCTCAAAATACTAAGGTTTCTTACAAGGTGCTTTTCTAATGGCATAGCCATCTATGTTAAACTAGTGTAATTGTTGCAATGATTGTTTAATATAATAGAGATACTACTATCTACCTAATAGGATTCTTGTAAGACTTGAGTAAAATATTATATATAAACTTTTTTTTTGAGACAGAGTCTTGCTCTGTCCCCCAGGCTGGAGTGCAGTCACATAATCTCTGCTCATTGCAACCTCCGCCTCCCGGGTTCAAGTAATTCTCCTGCCTCAGTCTCCCAAGTAGCTGGGAGTACAGGCACACACCACCAAGCCTGGCTCATTTTTGTATTTTTAGTAGAGACAGGGTTTCTCCATGTCTGCCAGGCTGGTCTTGAACTCCTGACCTCAGGTGATCCACCAGCCTCAGCCTCCAAAAGTGCTGGGATTAGAGGCATGAGCCACCGTGCCCAGCCTATAGGTGAACGACATAATGCTACCACTTATTGAGTGCCTCTTATCTGTCTCTATTACCTCACATCAATTGATTTGGTAGATACCAATTTCAAATGTATGGCAGAAGAATTAATCAGAGACATACACAGGAGTGTAGGGAGGGACAAAAAAAAGAGACATACACACGCAGACACATGAAAGAAATACAACTGTTACTGTCCTAAACCAATTTAGAGAATAGAAAAATGCAATGACCCCATTGAGACAATACTGGATATTAGATGCATAACAAAAAAACTAACAAGTTAAAGAAGGGTCAAAGTGAGAATATTTTTGAAATCGATCATATTCTAGGACCACTGTTCTTAAGGCACAAATACTTTAAGAACGTAGGTTAAAGGCCAGGCGCAGTGACTCACACCTGTAATCTCAGTACTTTGGGAGGCCAAGGTGGGCAGATCATGAGGTCAGGAGATCGAAACCATCCTGGCCGATATGATGAAACTCCATCTCTACTAAAAATGCAAAAATTAGCCGGGCGTGGTGGCACATGCCTGTAGCCCCAGCTACTCAGGAGACCGAGGCAAGAGAATCGCTTGAACCCGGGAGGCGGAAGCTGCAGTGAGCTGAGATTGTGCCACTGCACTCCAGCCTGGGCAATAATGAGACACTTTCACAAAAAAAAAAAAAAAAAAAAAAAAAGAACACAAGTTAAGATATAAAGTATTTGGGGCTGGGCACAGTCACTCATACCTGTAATCCTAGCACTTTGAGAGGCTGAGGTGGGCAGATCACTTGAGGTCAGGAATTCAAGACCAACCTGGCCAATATAGTGAAACCCCGTCTTTACTAAAAATACAAAATTTAGCTGGGTAGCGTGGTGCACACCTGTAATCCCAGCTACTTGAGAGGCTGAGACAGGAGAATTGCTTGAACCTGGAAGGCAGAGGTTGCGGTGAACCGAGATCACGCCACTGTGCTCCAGCCTAGGTGACAAAACTAGGTTCCATCTTAAAAAAAAAAAAAAAAAAAAAAAAAACCCAGATATAAAGTATTTGGCCAGGCATAGTAGCTGGCTCACACCTGTAAATCCAGCACTTTGGAAGCCCAGGGTGGCATAATTGCTTAAGGCCAGGAGTTCAAGACCAGCCTGGGTAGCATGGTGAGACCTCATCTCTACAAAGTTAATGAAATAGCCAGGTGTGGTGGTGTGCATTTGTGGCCCCCCACTACTGGGAGGCTGAGACAAGAGAATTGCTTGACCCAGGGAGGTTGAGGCTGTGGTGAGCTATGATTGCACCACTACACTTCAGCCTGGGTGACAGCGTGAGACCCGGTCTCTAAACAAACAGCAAAAAGATATAAAGAATGACAAAAATACTTTTCAGGTAAATAGAAGAAATTTTAATTTTATTAAGAGCGACTATTAATAAAGCATGGATATTTATTGAACCTGGATAATTTTTTTTTTTTTCTTGAGCTGAAGTGTCGAACTTGTTGTCCAGGCTGGAGTGCAATGGTGTGATCTCAGCTCACTGCAACCTACCCTTCCCGGGTCAAGTGATTCTCCTGCCTCAGCCTCCTGAGTAACTGGGATTACCAGCACCTGCTACCAGGCCCAGCTAATTTTTTTGTATTTTTAGTAGAGACGGGGTTTCACCTTGTTGACCAGGCTGGTCTCAAACTCCTGACCTCAGGTGACCCGCCCGCCTCAGCCTCCTAAAGTGCTGGGATTACAGGCATGAGCCACTGCACCTGGCGGAGGCTGAATAATTTTATTGTCTCCTCACAGAACCCTATCAGGCAGGAAACTACAGTATTGCCAATGAGGTAACTGAGGCATAAGTAGTAGAACAACTTTGCTTCAAACACAGGCAGTGTACATTTCAATGGATGTCTTTGATGTGGGAATGAAGGGGGCAGACCAGTACTTGGAATAAGGAGAGGAAAGGACATTGTAAGGTGGAAGAAATAACATCAGGAATGTGGTGGAGGTGGGAATAAGCAGCATGTGTTGAAGGGATGATGATCCCTTGGCTGAAACAGAGTGAATAAGAGGGCGTGAAGGCAGGAGGGAGAGGGGGCAAGTAAGATAAACAATAGATTAGGGCTTGAATGAAGAGGGAACACAGGATCTAAACTTTTGGCTTTCAGGTTTTTTCCAAAAGGTAATTCTAGTGGCAGTGTAAAAGTACTGGATTTGAAAGATGAGAGCCAAAGGAAGACCAATTGAGGTATTCTTGGAATGACCTCACTTTGATCTTCCTGGAAGTCAAAGAAACAAGTTCTTAACTGTCTAATGAAAAGCAGCACAACAGTTTTATTCAGGAAGACTCATTTTTTTTCCTATAATAAATCTTTAAAAGAATTTATTGTGTGGCTCTTTAAAGACATTGAATTATATAAGTCAATTATTTATTCACTACAAATCAAATGCTTTTCAGGCTTACAGCGTGTGTTGTTATAAATGTTGTTATAAAACATTAAAACCACTGAAGTGTCTTCCCTTATGGAGCTTACTTTCTAGAGAAATTGGCTAGAGCAGTTGTCTTAAATAGTGATTTTTATTTTTATTTGTTTTTATATTCTATTTTTTTCTGCAACAAAAGCCACATTGAAGTGTTTTTAATGCAAGAACAACTTTGTCAACTCTTTTCTTTTTCTCTCTTCCTTTCTTCTTTTCTTTCCTTTCTTTGTTTCTTTTCTTTCGTTCGTTTTGAGACAGGGTCTCACTCTGTTGCCCAGGCTGGAAATGCAGTGGTATGATCATGGATCACTGCAGCCTCCACCTCCCAGACTCAAATGATCCTCCCACCTCAGCCTTCTGAATAGCTGAGATTACAGGCGAGTGCCAACACACCCAGCTAATTTTTTATGTTTTGTAGAGACAGGGTTTTGTCATGTTGCTCAGACTGGTCTCAAAGTCCTGGGCTCAAGCAATCCGCCCTCTTCAGCCTCCCAAAGTGTTGGGATTACAGGCATGAGCCACTACACCCAGCCTCTTTTGTCAACTCTTAATAATGGCAAATTACCAGCCTGACTAACATGGTAAAACCCCGTCCCTACTAAAAATATAAAAATTAGCCAGGCATGGTGATTTTCACCTGTAGTCCCACCTACTTGGGAGGCTGAGGCACAAGAATTGCTTGAACCTGGGAGGCAGAGATTGCAGTGAGCAGAGATCACGCCATTGTACTTTAGCCTGGGCAACAGAGCGAGACTCTGTCTCAGAAGAAAAATAAATAATGGCAAATTGTAATGCACTAATGGCATTCCTATTGAGAACTAAATTTGACATAAAGCTTGCGAAATCTACAGAAACTGATGGTGGTGCAGCCTTTAGGCAATGTATCTCAAATATCAGTGATTTTATCTGGGCTTTTTAAAAGAGCTGGGGCTGGGCACTGTTGATCACACCTGTAATCCCAGCACTTTGGGAGGCTGAGGTGGGTGGATTGCTTGAGCCCAGAAGTTTCACACCGGCCTGGGCAACATGGTGAAACCCTGTCTCTACAAAAAAATACAAAAATTAGCAAGGCGTGGTGGTGCATACCTGTAGTACCAGCTACTTGGGAGACTGAGATGGGAGGATTGTTTGAGCCCAGGAGATGGAAGCTGCAGTGAGCCGTGATTGCACCACTGCACTCCAGCCTAGGAAGCACAGTGAGACTCTGTCTCAAAATAAAAAATAAAGCTGGACACAATGATTCATGCCTGTAATCCCAACACTTTGGGAGGCTGAGGCGGGCAGATCATGAGGTCAGTAGTTCAAGACCAACCTGGCCAACGTGGTGAAACCCCATCTCTACTAAAAATACAAAAATTAGCTGGTCGTGGTGCTGGGTGCCTGTAATCCCAGCTACTCCGAAGGCTGAGGCAGGAGAATCACTTGAAGCTAGAAGGTGGAGGTTGCAGTGAGCCGAGATCATGCCATTGGACTCCAGCCTGAGCCACAAGAGTGAAACTCCACCTCAAAATAATAATAATAAAAATAAATAAATAATAAATAAATAAACGATAATAGCCACCATTTAAGGAGCCCTTTTGCTCAAAACAACAGCTCAGGGGAGCCAGGCGAGGCCCAAATAAGGTCAGCACACAGTGAGACCCCAGGCCTAGGCTCATTAGCGCTGTGCCGAGTAGTAGCACTGCCTTCTCTGGGTTAGGCAGTGACAGAGGCGCCAGGCAGCTCTTGTGAGTCATAAATGACCTACCTATCCGATTAAATGACAAAATCAGTTCCAGCCTTGTATTACTTACTAATTATGGGATGGCTCCTGTAACTATGGTTCACTGGTTTATTTTCTCTTTAGGAAACCAACTGGGTATGAACAACTTCCTTCTAGTAATCTTTTTTTTAGCTCCTTCACAGACTGAGCAAGAAAATATATTTATGCTGAATGGTGGTAATGGCCTATGTCCTCAAAAGTGTATGTTGAATGATTGTTGTGACAGAATGATGTGTATAGGTACCTGTCCAGTGTGTCTCTGTCTTGTAAATCTATAGTTGTATAGTCTGGATGATAAACCTACTGTTAATCAGAATTACCTTGAATTACCTATGTTACACCATTTCCTTGTCACGAATAATTTTGGAACAGTGTTCATTTCCTTCCATATAAAAATCTATTTTTAAAAGATAATGTGAAGGTAGCCTATCTGCCATTTAACTATTGATAAGATGATTTGCATTTTTTAAAAATCCTAGTCTCTCAAGAGGAAAATGAGAAGCTGAGAGCCATTCCCATCTCGGAACTCAGAGGTGTCTGTTGTTTGCCTGCCAGTGCTCTCACGTGAACTAAGAGGATGGACCCGCACATTTGTTAAGTATTCAGTAAGCAAATAACTGAAGACTCATTGTGAGGGGCAAAGGAATTGGTTTGGTCATACTTAGTGAGATGCATTTTAAGAGAAAAGCAAAAAATTTGAATGTTATTCAGTAGTTTTACTGTTGGTATTAATAATTGCATTACTGTTTTATACTTTTTTCTATTGCCAAATAAAATAAATAAGGGATTATGCTAACTTTGTTAAGAATTTAACATTTTTATTTAGAGTGATAATTCAGTGTTCCATTGAATTACAAAGAAAGAGAAATACAATTATAACTTGGAAGAAGAATAAAAAATTGGAGTGGACATGCATTAATGTAAGAATTAAGTTGAAAATATGAATATAAACTAATAACACTTAATATGTCTTTTCTAACTCTGTTCAATGAAACTGCCAAGGAGCAATATTACACCACCAACATGAGTCTGATCATATGCACTCCTGTCGTCTAAATTTTGAGTTCTAAAACCATTTTTCGGACCAGGCACGGTGGCTCATGCCTGTAATCCCAGCACTTTGGGAGGCCGAGGTGGGTGGATCACGAGGTCAGGAGTTTGAGACCAGTCTGACCAACATGGTGAAACCTATCTCTACTAAAAATACAAAAATTAGCCAGGCAAGGTGGCATGCGCCTGTAATCCCAGCTGCTCAGGAAGCTGAGGCAGGAGAATCACTTCAACCCAGGAGGCAGAGGTTGCAGTGAGCTGAGATTATGCCACTGCACTCCAGCCTGGGCGACAGAGCAAGACTCCATCTCAAAAAATAAAATTAAAAAGATAAAATAAATTAAAAATAAAACCATTTTTTACTTTAAAGGAAACAGCATACCTCAGAAAAATGGCTGATTCCATATCTGGGTCTAGGGAGGCACAGGTGAGTCTTGGAACATTTTGTTTGGGCCAGAAAGCAAGGATACTTTCTAAAAATAATGGTGTTGGGGCTAGGCATGGTGGCTCATGCCTGTAATCCCAGCATTTTACAGTTATCCCAATCCCAAGCTGAGGCAGGAGGATCATTTGAGGTCAGGAGTTTGAGACCAGCGTGGCCAACGTGACAAAACACCATCTCTAATATAAATACAAAAATTAGCCAGGTGTGGTGGTGTGTGCCTGTAGAAGCTGAAAGCCACTGAGAATCTGAAAGCCACTCAGAGGTGTCCGTCGTTTGCCTGCCCATGCTCTCATGTGAACTAAGAGGATGAAACCGCAAATTCGTTAAGTATTCAGTAGGCAAACAAAATGAAGACTTATTGTGAGGGGCAAAATAATTGGTTTGGGAAGCTGAGGTGGGAGGATCACTTGAACCCAGGAGGTGGAGATTGCAGTAAGCCGAGATCGCACCACTGCACTCCAGCCTGGGCAACAGAGTGAGACTCCGTCTCAAAAAAACAAACTGAAAAATAAAAATAACAGTGTTGGAAATAATGGAAGAATACAGAAGCGACTTTAATGGATCACCCATTGACTAAATTCTGTTCAACTGTTCATCGAAAGGAAAATGACTAGCATCAGTTGAAATGCCTAAGTAGTGAAGTGATGAATCCAAAATGATAGCAAAAATGAGAAAAGTCAATGGATTGTACTAAAGAAGTTGAGTATAATCAATCTCATTATTTAAACTGTTACCATGTTAGTACTACTGACTCATTTATTGAATTAGTGCAGAATACCAAATTCAGTAAATAACAAGTATGTTAGTTTTAAGATTACATTGAGAAAAACAGTTCTTTAACTCTTAGGCCATAACTACCTGTGTCTACTAGTGAAAACTGCTTTTTTGTAGAAAACAATTATTTGTGTATGTAGGCACCTTCCCAGCGTACCCTGCCTGCCTTAGAAATTGAATACTGAGGGTTTTGATTGCACCTTGAAATGTCATTTTAGTGAATCATCTCAGGAAAATTAGTGTTGGTATATATTTGAATTTGTTTCAGTCAACTAAATTTTGTTTTATTTATTTATTTATTTAGAGATGGAGTCTAGCTCTGTCACCCAGGCCAGAGTGCAGTGACTCACTGTAATCTTTGCCTCCTGGGTTCAAGTTATTCTCCTGCCTCAGCCTCCTGAGTAGCTGGGATTACAGGTGCATGTCACCACACCTGGCTAATTTTTGTATTTTTAGTAGAGATTGGGTTTCACTATGTTGGCCAGGCTGGTCTTGAATTCCTGACCTCAGTTGATCCACCTGCCTCAGCCTCCCAAAGTGTTGGGATTACAGGCATGAGCCACCGTGCCTGGCCTATCAAATAAGTTTTAAGAGGTAGTTCATAACTCTGGCGGTATTTTGTTTAAGTATATACAGGCTGTTCACTAGAACTTTCCATGAGGATGAAAATATTGTATATCTGTGCTGAGCAATATGGTAGCCGTTAGTCACATGTAGCTAATGGTTACTGAACACTGAAATGTGGCCACTGTGACCAAGAAACTAAAATTTTAGTTTAATTTAATTTAATTTAGATTTAAAGTTAAATGGCCTGATGTCGTGGCTCACGCCTGTAATCCCAACACTTTAGGAGGCCAAGGCAGGCGGATCACCTGAGGTCAGGAGTTCAAGACCAGCCTAACCAACATGGAAAAACCCTGTCTCTACTAAAAATACCGAATTAGCCGGGTGTGGTGGTGCACGCCTATAATCCCAGCTACTCGGGAGGCTGAGGCAGGAGAATCGCTTGAGCCTGGGAGGTGGAGGTTGCCATGAGCCAAGATCACACCATTGCACTGCAGCCTGGGCAACAAGAGTGAAACTCTGTCCCAAAAATAAATAAATAAATGTAAAATAGACACATGTGGCCATGTGGCTAATGACTGATATATTGGATAGTATAGGTCTATATATATATATATATTTCTTTTTTTTTTTTTCTTGAGACAGTCTCGCTTTGTCACCCAGGCTGGAGTGCAGTGGCGCAATCTCAAGTCACCACAACGTCTGCCTCTTGGTTCAAGCGATTCTCCTGACTCAGCTTCCCAACTAGCTGGGATTACCAGCGCTTGCCAACACACCAGGCTATTTTTATATTTTTAGTAGAGGCGAGGTTTCACCATATTGGCAAGCTGGTCTCGAACTCCTGACCTCATGATGCACCCACCTTGACCTCCCAAAGTGCTGGCATTATAGGCTTGAACCACTGCGCCCAGCACACTTCTAGATTTTAAGCCACCCTAAATTTTTTTTAGAGACAGAGTCTCCCTCTGTCACCCAGGCTGGAGTGCTGTGGTGTGATAATAGTTCACTGGAGCCTCAGACCCCTGGCTCCAGCAATCCTCCCACCTCAGCCTCCCAAGTAGCTGGAATACAGGCTTGTGCCACCATGCCTGGCTAATTTTAAGATTTATTTATAGAGATGGGAGGTCTTGCTATGTTGCCCAGCCTCCTCTAGAACACTTGGCCTCAAGAGATCTCCCTAAAGCTCTGGGATTATACGCCTGAGCCACTGCACCGTTCCCATCAAGCCTCCTTGAAATTAGATGGATTTCCTTCAGCGTGACCTCTTGAGACAAAAAAGAAAAAGAAAACAAAAACAAAAACATAGATGGTTTACCTAATGATGCAAATTCCTTCTCACCAATTCTGGAACATTGTCCATTTCTTTTCAATTAAGGATCTATATTTAAAATATTTAAAATTTTAATTCATTGAATAGGTAACACATTCATATTGTTTAAAAACACTAAAATGACAAGAAAGGTGCACAGTAAGAATTCTCTCCCATCTTATCCCCCAGCTACCCAGGTCTCTTCAGCATAGGTGTGACTGACGTTATTGGTTTCTTATGTATCCCAGAGATACTTTATGCATTTACAAGTAATGTTAGCACATCGCTGTTGTCCACAAGGCTTTTAAAATTCCTCTTAACATATTTTAAGGGTCACTTTATATCAGTTCGTCAACTGTCTCCTTCCTATGACTGTGTAGTTTAAAGAATCTGTTTTAAAAGATACCTAAAAGTGGCTTGTCTGCCATTTCAACAATTGACAAGATAGCTTACATTTGAAATGTTAAAAATCCTAGTCTTGAGCTGTGCACCATGGCTCACACTTGTAATCCTAGCACTTTGGAAAGCAAACGCAGGCAGATCACAAGGTCAGGAGTTCAAGACTAGCCTGGCCAATATGGTGAAACCCTGTCTCTACTAAAAATACAAAAATTACCTGGGCATGGTGGTGAGCACCTGTAGTCCAGCTACTCAGGAGGCTGAGGCAGGAGAATCGCTTGAACCCAGGAGGCGGAGGTTGTAGTGAACTGAGATCTTGCCACTGCACTCCAGCCTGGGCAACAGAGCGAGACTCTGTCTCAAAAAAAAAGAGAAAACAATAAATCCTAATTTTGGTCCAGGCATGTGGCTCATGCCTGTAATCCCAGCACTTTGGGAGGCCAAGGTGGGCAGACCACGAGGCCAGGAGTTCTAGACCAGACTGGCCAGCATGGTGAAACCCTGTCTCTACTAAGAATACAAAAATTAGCTGGGCATGGTGGCGAGCGCCTGTAGTCCCAGCTGCTTAGGAGGCTGAGACAGGAGAACCACTTGAACCCAGGTGGCAGAGGTTGCAGTGAGCTGAGATCACACCACTGCACTCCAGCCTGGGCAACAGAGCAAGACTCTGTCTGAAAAAAAAAATCCTAATTTTGACCAAGAACGGTAGCTTACCCCTATAATCCCAACACTTTGAGAGGCCAAGGCAGGAGGATGGCTTGAGGCTAGAAGTTTGAGAACAGCCTGGGCAACATAGTGAGACACTGTCGCTAAAAAAAAAAATTTTTAAATATATAAATTCACAAGATAGGTAATGATAACAGCAAGTAGAGCCTATAGCAGCCCCTACTCAGTGCACCCTGACCATATGCAGGAAGCTTGCATTTCAAAATGCCTAGTCCTTCTTCTTTTCAAAACATGTATTTTGAGGGCCAGGCATGGTGGCTCATGCCTATAATCCCAGCACTTTGGGAGGCCAAAGCCCGCAGATCACTTGAGGTCAGGAATTCAAGACCAGCCTGGCCAACATGGTGAAACCCTGTCTCTACTGAAAACACAAAAATTAGCTGTGTGTGGTGGCAATGCCTGTAATCCCAGCTACTCAGAAGGCTGGTGCAGGAGAATCACTTGAACCCAGGAGGCAGAGGTTGCAGTGAGCTGAGATTGCACCACCACACTCCATCATGGGCAAGAGAGCTAGACTCTGTCTCAATAAAATAAAAAAATAAAAAAAAACTTGTATTTTGAACCAAATCTAATTAAGTTTTGTGAAGTGACCCAAGATATTTTAATACTAAATATGACTGTTTAAAAAATAACACAATTTACATTTCAATAATATGTAATTTCCTTTAGTGGTTTTCCATTGCGCAAAGAATAATATCCAAACTCCTCCCCAAGGCTCACCGGGCTTTGTGTGATCTGGCTCCAGACTTCTTAATCAGGAGGCTCCAGCCACACAGACCTCTTAGTACAGCCAGCTCTTTGCTGCCCTAGGGCCCTTGCACTCACTCTTCTCTCAGGCTGGCATGCTCCTTCCTGGGCTCCTCCTATGCCTTTCTACTTCCTCCTCTATCCTGGCTGGCACGGTGGCTCACACCTGTAGTCGCAGCACCCTGAGAGACCAAAGAGGGAGGACTGCTTGAGCCCAGGACTTTGAGACCCACCTGGGCAACATAGCGAGACCACGTCCCTACTAAAATTCAAAACAATTAGGCTGGGCACAGCAGCTCACACCTGTAATCCCAGCCAAGATGGGCAGATCACTTGAGGCCAGGAGTTTGAGACCAGCCAGGCCAACGTGGTAAAGCCGCATCTCTACTAAAAATACTAAAATTATCTGGGCATGGTGGCACACATCTGCAGTCCAAGCTACTCGGGAGGCTGAGGTGGGAGGCTCACTTGAGCCCAGGAGGTGGAGGTTGTAGTGAGCCAAGATTGCACCACTCCATTCCAGCCTGGGTGACAGAGTGAGACTCCATTTTTAAAAAATTAAAAATATTTTTTAAAGTAAGATGGGTGTGGTGGCACACGCCTGTATTCCCACCTACTTGGAGAGCTGGGGCAGGAGGATCACTTGAGCTTGTGAAGTTGAGGCTGCAGTGAGCCTTGGTCATGCCACTGCACTCCAGCCTGGGTGACAGAGTGAGACCCTGTCTCAACAAAAAAGGCACCCTCATTGATGTCTTCCCGAAATATGCCGTCCATAGTGCTCCCCCCGAGTCCTCATACTGCTTTCTTCATAGCACTTAACTATAACCTGTAAGTATTTTGTTTATTTAATGCTATTTCTCCAACTGAAATATAAGATCCCTGAGAACAGGACCTTGAACTGCCTTTACTAATATGTCTCCAGGGTCTAAAGCAGAGCATGGCATAGAGATGGTATATAGCTAATATTTGCTAAAGCAAAAAAGGTTGAATAAGCAAATTATAATGCATTTCAAAACAGGACCCAGAACTTGGGGGAATTTGGACAAATGTTATGCGTTTCAAATATTTCCTCATAATTGAATAAACATAGTGAATTACTTTCATAGAAACAGTGATTTATATGAGGTTTTTGATTCATTAGCATGTATCTGGAGTCCTACTAACTTGTTTTGAAAGTCAGAGACATTCAGTGTGTTTGAATCACTAGGCTGCCTGCTCTACTGTGATTGTTGTTTATGAAGTGATGCTGCTTATGCCATAATGTATGTGCTCTTCATCTTATAATCTTGTTGAATCACTAAGTTGACATGTATTGGTCTCTTAGTCAACATTTATTAGTCAAGTGCTTGCCTTGTCATTACTAAGAAATATGTGGTAGCTCATGCCTGTAATCCCAGCACTTTGGGAGGCTGAGGCAGAAGGACTGCTTGAGTCCAGGAGTTGAAGACCAGTCAGGGCAACATAGTGAGACCTTGTCTCTACAAAAGATAGACAAAATTAGCTGGGCATGGTGGCATAAGCCTGTAGTTCCAGCTCCTCAGGAGGCTGAGGTGGGAGATCGCTTGAGCCTGAGAGGTTGAGGCCACAGTGGGCTGAGATCATGCCACTGCACCCCAGCCTGGGTGACAGAGCAAGACCCTGTGTCCAAAAAAAAAAAAAAAAGCTGGGCACAGTGGCTCATGCTTGTAATCCCAGCAGTTTGGGAGGACAAGGTGGGCAGATCACAAGGTCAGGAGTTCAAGACCAGCCTGGCCAGCATGGTGAAAACCCATCTCCACTAAAAATCCAAAAGTTAACCAGGCATGGTGTAATCCTAGCCACTCAGGAGGCTGAGGTAGGAGAATTGATTGAGGTGGAGGCTGCAGTGAGCGGAGATCGCACCACTGCACTGCAGCCTGGGCGACAGAGTGAGATTCTGTCTCAGAAAAAAAAGAAATATGCATTTGTTGGTCATTGTTGGTGCTTGAAAGTTTGTAAAACATTTTTATTTTTGGAGACCTATGTTGCCCAAGCTGGTCTCAAACTCCTGTCCTCAAGTGATTCTTTCACCTCAGCCTCCCAAAATTCTGAGATTACAGGTATGAGTCACTGTGTCCAATCTGTAAAGTTTCTATTAATGTCAATTTATTTGATCTTCCCAAGCCCTCTACTCTGTAAAGCATTTTATAGCCATTTTACTGGTGAGGTTACTGGAACTTAGGAGGGATTAAATCTTGCTGGTAAAACTCTTCTCTAAAATCTTTATATAGCCTCTTTTTTCTCTCTCTCTTTTTGAGACAGAGTCATGCTCTGTCGCCTAGGCTGCAGTGCAATGGCATGATTTCGGCTCACTGTAACCTCTGCCTCCCGGGCTCAAGCGATTCTCATGCCTCAGCCACCAGAGTGGCTGAAACTACAGGCGCTCATCACCACATCCGACTAATTTTCGTATTTTTAGTAGAGATAGGGTTTCACCATGTTGGCCAGGCTGGTCTCAAACTCCTGGCCTCCAGTGATCCACCTACCTAGGCTCCCCAAAGTGCTGGGAACTTTACATAGTCTTTTAAGGAAACAATACATATGCAAAACCAAAGACCTTGTTACAGAATAATATAAACACATGGAAATTAATTACAGAAATGTATCCTGATGCCAAGGAGATTGTGAATTGTATATAGTCAAATGAGATCTATTATAAAGCATGGGAAGAGGTGACTGTTTAACAGGGTTTGGAAGGAGAGGAAGAAACCAGAGTTGAGGGGTGGGAAACAAAAGGGGTCAGAGTTTTCCAGGCAGAGGAAATAGGCTACGCAAAGACATGTGTGTAGGCACCCCAATGGAGAATGGGGCCAGCAAATTAGCTTGGCAAAAACAGAGGGATCCTATCAAGAGATAATAAAAGATGAAGATTAAGAGTACCCCTATTGGTGAAAACGTTTGGATAGCAAAGGGAGCTTGGGTTTTATTTGACAGACATTGAGGAGTCCATAAAGTTCATGCAAATAAAAATTAGAGATGAAAACAAAATGTGATGGTTCTTGTGGGAGCTCTGTGTAGAATGAACTGCAGCAGGAGAAACTGACATAAGACTGCTGCAGTAATTCTGGAATAAGGTGACATGGTCATAGCTGAGGGTGGTGACTGAGGAAATTGGAGCAAAGTGGACCCAGCGTGAAAGGCTCATCAGGACTGACAGATGGATTTAGAGTAGAAGAGGAGAGGAAAGAGTGAAAAAAAAAATGACTGCAAGGTGTCCAGCCTGTTGTGTTAGGCTGATTATGGTGCAATAAACACATTATTTATGACAGGAAGCCTTTTGGCTGAGGGCAAGAATAGAGAGATGGGATGAGGAAGTGATGAGCTAAGTTTTTGAAATGCAAAGTTGCAGATGAAGCAAGGATGTTCAATTGCAGGTCTGTAGACTACCAGAGAAACAAGTCTGGAGAGAAGATAAGAAGTCGAAGTTTGCATTGTGTCATTCTGATTAGCCTCTGGCTCACTTTCCCAGCTCACTTGCTATTCACCCAACTCAAATGCACTTTTCTCGGAAAGTTACTATTGGGAAGAATTTACTTTTATAGATTTGGATATTTCCTAGTGAACTTTCTCTACTGTAGCATAAAAAAGAAGATAAAAAGAAAAGACATTTCAAATGCTCATTAGGACTTTTCACCCTGAAATGATTATTTCGAAGTTACTTAGGGGCCAGGCATGGTGGCTCATGCCTGTAATTCTAGTACTTTGGGAGGTTAAGGCAGGCAGATCCCTTGAGGTCAGGAGTTTGAGACTAGCCTGGCCAACATGGTGAAACCCCATCTCTACTAAAAATTCAAAAAATGGCTGAGCTTGGTGGTGTAATCTCAGCTACTCTGGAGGCTGAGGCAGGAGAATCACTTTGATCCCAGGAGGAGGAGGTTGCAATGAGCCGAGATTGCACCACTGCATTCCAGCCTGGTGACAGAGCAAGACTCCACACACACACACAAAAGAAGTTACTTGGGGCTGGGCACTGTGGTTCACACTTGTAATCCCAGCACTTTGAGAGGCCCAGGCAGGCGGATCACTTGATTTCAGAGGTTGAGATCAGCCTAAGCAACATGGAGAAACCCTGATCCTGCAACAACAACAACAACAAAAATTAACCAGGTGTGGTGGTGAGTGCCTTCCGTCCCAACTACTTAGGTGGCTGAGGTGGGAGGATCGCTTGAGCCTGGGAAGTGGAAGTTGCAGTGATCCAAGGTCCACTCCAGCTCAGGTGACAGAGTGAGACCCTATCTCAAAAAAAAAAAAAAAAACGTAAAAAGGTTACTTTTTTAAAAAATTATTTTTTAAGGATGGTCAGACGTCAGGAAGTAGGTGGCAATGCCTTAACTGTATGTGTGTTGTCAGGCCTGAGGACCTCTTTCATCCTTGTCAAGAGGTGTGCTAACTTTCCCTCCTTTTATACAACTCTACTTGAGTTTTTAAAAATTAATATTTATGACTTTTTTTTTTAAGATGGGATGGAGTCTCACTCTGTCACCAGGCTGGAGTACAGTGGCACCATCTTTGCTCACTGCAGCCTCGGCCTCCCGGGTTCAAGCAATTCTCCTGCCTCAGCCTCTCAAGTAGCTTGGACTATAGGCGTGTGCCACCACACCCAGCTAAGTTTTGTATTTTTAGTAGAGGTGGGGTTTCACCACGTTGGCCAGGATGGTCTTGCTCTCTTGACCTCATGATCTGTCCGCCTCAGCCTCCCAATATCCTGGGATTACATGTATGAGCCACGGTGCCCGGCAATATTTATTACTTTCAAATTTAAAATCTCAAACTTTTATATTAAACATTTCCATTTTTATGCTATTTATATAAATCTAACAAATGATGTCTGAGCCACTTGGTTAATTATTTTAAACATTTTAAATTGCATTTATTAATTTAAAATTTTGATTACTTTTTCAAATACATCAAGTTTCTGATTAACACGCTTTTCCAAATTTTTAATTAATTCTAATTAAGCAAATACTTTAAACTAATACATAGTAAGTTGTAATTTCTCTTAAAAGTTCCAAAATAGTATATAAACTTTTAAAAGATTTTAAAATTAAAATAAAAGCTCTAAATCAGCCAGTTATATACTTTAAAGCAGGATTGCAAGGTTAATTTTAATTTCTTTTTTAAGATGGGGTGTTGCTATGTTTCCCAAAATGGTCTCAAACTCCTGGGCTAAAGCAATCCCCTCTGCCTCAGCCTCTCAAGTAGTAGGGACTATAGGTGCGTAGCACCATGACTGGCTCCTGCAACGTTCATTTTTAGACACTTTAGTAAACATTAAAAGTGTGTCTAGGCAGGAACAGACACTTGTCAAAAGAAGACATTCATGCAGCTAACAAACATATGAAAAAAAGCTCAACATCACTGATCATTAGAGAAATGCAAATTAGGCCAGGCGTGGTGGCTCATGCCTGTAATCCTAGCACTTTCGGAGAACCAGGCAGGCGGACTACTTGAGGCCATGAGTTCCAGACCAGCCTAGGTATTTGGCAAAACCCTCGTCTCTACAAAAAATAGAAAATAATTTAGTGAGGCTCTCTCTCAAAAACAAACAAACAAAAACACCAAAACAGTGCTACCCTTCACCTTCCTTCTCTATAGGCCTCAGCTTCCATCACTTCCCTGTGGTCTTTCCACCACAGTTTTACTGTTGCGGCTATTTCTAACCCTAACAAATTGTTGAAAGAGCTGCAGCTCTTGTAAACTGTGCTGGAGTAGACCTAGAGGAGAGGAATCATTGCCTAAAATTTTCCCCAAGGGCTGGGTGCAATGGTTCATGCCTGTAATCCCAGAACTTTGGGAGGCTTAGGTGGAAGGACTGCTTGAGCCCAGAGTTCAAAGCCAGCCTGGGCAATATACTGAGACCCCATTGCTACAATGTGTTTTTTAAAACTAGCCAGGAGTAGTGGTTGGAGCCTGTAGTCCCAGCTATTTGCGGGGCTGACGTGGGAAAATTGCTTGAGCTCAAAAGTTTGAGGCTGAAGTGAGCCGGGATTGCACCACTGCACTCTGGCCTGGGTGACAGAGACCATGTCTCAAAAAAAAAGAAAGAAAGAAATTCATATCTTAGTGGTGGGCTCAAATTATTTTCTTGAGAAATGTATGAAGTTAGAATATAGACAGATTAATTTCAAAAAGAATGATAATTTTTCTAAAACTGTAATACTAGAATGTGAGAGGCCAATGCATTCTTTCCCTGCAAACTGACCTACCCTTTTACTGGAGTCAATGCAGTTGGCAAAATCATAATAGTCATTATAAACAGCAAACAGACCTACCCATGGAGATGAATGAACATCTGAACAATGGAAGCTAGATAAATAAAACATTTATGGAATCAGGGCAAAAGTTTGATGTCTCTATCTCCACATCAGGAATGGACTTGCCAATGAGATCGTGATTATCAGAAGACAGTTCATTTGTGTCCCCTCATTCCAGGCTGAAGTCTGGATAATTACTACCCATGCTAGCTTCTGTGACTCCCTTTTTACTTTCTTAGCCAACTAAAAGTCATTCCCCACCCCTGGCCTGGGTGCCTCTTGCTCGATAATCCTTTTTTTTTTTTTTTTTTTTGAGACAGATTCTGGCTCTGTTGCCCAGGCGGGAACGTGGTGGTGGGATCTCCACTCACTGCAACCTCCACCTTCCGGCTTCAAACAACTCTCCTGCCTCAGCCTCCCAAGTAGCTGGGACTACAGGCGCACGCCACCACCCCCAGCTAATTTTTGTATTTTCAGTAGAGATGGGGTTTCACCATGTCGGTTAGGCTGGTTTCGAATTCCCACCTTGGCCTCCCAAAGTGCTGGGATTACAGGCGTGAGCCACCTTGCCTGGCCTCACTAATCCCTTAATGTAGTTACTAAAGATGCCTGTTAGAAAAAGCCATCGTCTCAGCTTGTACTTTGATCCTTAAAGTGCAGATTTCATCATTCAAGAGCTGAACCATATTTCTAAGTTCTTGTTGAAGGCCTCTCTGTAGCAGCCAAATCGAAACTAGAAACTTTCACATGTATCTGTTATTATCAGAAGCACGGATGAGAGCTGTGCAGGGAAAGTAGGGTGAGGAGCGGAGAGATTGGGGAAAACTTTATTTCCTGAGAAATACCTCCCAGGCTCAAGGGATCCCCCACCTCAGCCTCCTGAGTAGCTGGGACTACAGACATGCATCCTCATGCCTGGCTAATTTGTTCTTAAAATGCTGATGAAATCAGATTTCTGAGTCAGCTAGGGAATGTCTTAGGAGACACACTGCCAGTCTTCCTGGAATACAACATCACAGGGTAGGATGACAGGCAGCCACAGTCCTGCCTGAGGGTTCAGGGGAGGACTCTTGGAGATGATAACATCTGAACTTTATCTTAAAAGGTGATAAGGTTTTCGGGTAAAGGGAGGTAGGCAGGGCATTCCCAGCATAATCCAGGGCACAGAGAAGAGAATTAGCGCAGCTCGGTGGCAGGACAGCTAGTAAAAGTTAGAGGGTGGCTGAGAGATGGAGAGGGGTCAAATCAAGGAGAGCCACAAGTCTCCCTTGGGAAGAAAGAGTCATTCAAGTGTGTGTGTGCATGCATGTGTGTGTGTGTGTTTGAGACAGAACCTCTCTGTGTCATCCAGGCTGGAGTACACTGCCTCCCAGGTTCAAGCGATTCTCCTGCCCCAGCTTCCTGAGTAGCTGGGATTACAGTCACCTGCCACCACGCCCAGCTAATTTTTTGTATTTTTAGCAGAGATGGGGTTTTGCCATGTTGGCCAGGCTGGTCTCAGACTTCTAGCCTCAAGTGATCCTCCTGCCTCAGCCTCCCAAAGTCCTGGGATTACAGGTGTCTGAGCCACCACGCCTGGCCTTCCTGAGGCTTTTTTTTTAAAGATGGGGTTTCACCATGATGGCCAGGCTGGTCTTGAACTCCTCACCTCAGGTAATCCACCCACCTCAGCCTCCCAAAGTGCTAGGATTACAGGTGTGAGCCACCGCACCCGGCCCTCCTGAGGCTCTTAAAAGCAGAAAAGAATTGAGGAGGAATTGGGCTCCTTCCCTGTGTCACTGTTCAGTCCTTCCCACTCTGCTCCAGACCTCAGCCAGGATCCAAAGGCTTCCTCATTTATCACCAACATGAAAGTCAGGTCTTCCATGAGAAGGGAGGTCTACTTAGCCTTCAGGCTTGAGCTGATCTTCGACATTCTGTCCTATCGTGAGGGGCCTGACCAGTCACTCAGGCTCTTTTTAAGTTTAGTGATTAAAACTTTTCGTATTAAAAAAAAATCTTGTTAGAAGACAAAAGAGTGGAAAGTAATGGAGAACACACAAGATTCACTGATGGGCTTTTTGTTTCAAGTATGAAAGACTTGGCTGGGCGTGGCAGCTCATGCCTGTAATCCCAGCACTCTGGGAAGCCCAGGTGGGCGGATCACTTGAGCCTAGGAGTTTAAGACCAGCCTGGGCAATATAGCGAGACCACATCACTACAGAAAATAAAAAATTAGGCGTGCTGCTGTGTGTCTCTGGACCCAGCTACTCAGGAGGCTGAGGTGGGAAGATCTCTGGAGCCTGGGAGTTTGAGGTTGCAGTGAACCATGATGGCACCACTGCACTCCAGACTGGGTGGCCAAGTAAGTCTGTCTTTTCTTTTCTTTTTTTTTTTTTTTTTGGTGCCATGACTCAGATCCAAAAGAGTCCGTCTTTAAAAAAAAAAAAAAAAAAAGTCAGATGTGGTGGCTTATGCCTGTAATCTCAGCACTTTGCGAGGCTGAAGCGGGCAGATCACAAGGTCAGGAGTTCAAGACCAGCCTGACCAACGTCGTGAAACCCCGTCTCTACTAAAAATACAAAAATTAGCTGGGCAAGGTGGCAGGCACCTGTAATCCCAGCTACTCAGGAGGCTGAGGCAGGAGAATTATTTGAACCCTGGAGGCGGAGTTGCAGTGAGCCAAGATTGCACCACTGCACTCCAGCATGGGCAACGGAGTGAGACTCCATCTCCAAAAAAAAAAAAACCCTGGGAGAGAAGAGAGAGCCTATGGACAAAGAGAGATTCAAGATAGAAGAGAGAAAAAACTAACGCTGAAAGCAGATCCTGGAGAAGCAGAAGGAGGGATGCAATGGAGTTCAACCCCAGAGGGGCTGACTCCAAACAGGAAGAGAGAGACTCCTTGGGGACCTGCCGACACTGATGCCACAGAGTCAGGCATGGTCATTCATGGAAGACACCCCTGGGGAGGATCATCTGAATTTTACATAAATCCAAAGTCATTTAACAACCACGAGGTGACTACTTGGTGAGAACCATTCGCATGTATCATTCATTACCTTTAATCTTCACAACAACCCTATGAGGTAGACATTCTTCTGATTTTATGCTAGAGAAAAGAGCTCAGAGAAGTTAAGCAACATGTCTTAGGTCACACAGTTTTCAAGAAGTAAACCTGGGGTTTGAATCCAGGCTGTTTAGCCCATGTTCTTTGAATGACTCATATGACACCACACTGCCTTAGAGTAAAGAAGACGAGTTGCAACTGTCACAGAAAGCCCATGTGGGTGATATCAGAGGGCAGTGTATCTCTTAATCTTTGAAATCACCGCCAGCGCTTTTGTCTGTCTAGATGTTGAGCTTGTCCTGAAATCCAGATGTTCTAGTTTGTCTAGAAATCTGTTCAACCACCGCAAATGGCATAGGCCTATCTAGGTCCTGAAAGGGTTCGGGAATAGCCTGGTAAGAATTTGAACTGGCCGGGCACAGTGGCTCCCCTGTAATCCCAGCACTTTGGGAGGCCAAGGCGGGCGGATCACGAGGTCAAGAGATCGAGATCATCTTGGCCAACATGGTGAAATCCCGTCTTTACTAAAACAGACAAAAATTAGCTGGGCATGGTGGTGTGTACCTGTAGTCCCAGCTACTAGGGAGGCTAAGGCAGGAGAATGGCTTGAACCCGGCTTGAACCCAGGAGGTGCAGGTTGCTGTGAGCCAAGATTGCACCACTGCACTCCAGCCTGGTGAGTCTCTCCAGAGCGAGACTCTGTCTCAAAAAAAAAAAAAAAAGAAAGAAAGAAAAGAAAAAAGTACATTGAGCTACCCTTTCTCAGTCATCAGAGTGGCATCAATTCACAAACGATATGTGCTGTTGATGGACACTGTCTCATACAGCTGGGGAAAATGCAGAAAGGTATGGAAGGGAATCTGGCCATATCTAAGAAAACTACAAAGGCATTTATTCTTCCACCCAGCAATCCCATTTCTAGGAATTTATCTGAAGAAAAAAATTTCAACAGTAAGCTTTTTAGTATTTTTAAGATTAAACTAATAGGACTGGAGAGAAAAAAGGCAAAAGAAACCCAACCATATTACAAATAAATATTATAACTACTCTAGGCAGGAGAGGACAGGGGAAAACTAATGCTAATAATGTTTGAACATGCTCAGTCCAGGAGGCGGAGGTTGCAGTGAGCCGAGATCGCGCCACTGCACTCTGGCCTGGGTGACAGAGTGAGACTTCATCTCAAAAAAAAAAAAAAGAATTTGAACTAAGCTTGGTAACCAATCTTCTGATTTTGTATCTTCTATTCATTACAGAAGTTTCTGTGACAGTTGAACATGTAGGAAGGGCTGGAGAAAATGTTTGCAGCCTAAAGATTCTGATCCAGTAAGTGTGAGTAAATCCCACCAATGATGCGATCGTTTATCAGGCTGGTAATAGTAGTCACCTCTAGGAAAAGGGACCTAGGGGATCACCCAGGGAATATTGACCTATGTACCTATGTTATTGAATCAAACACATTAAAAATCGTATCTTTACATGGAGGCATAAACTTACTTGTTAAATGCAAAGTACTGCTCGAGCACGGAGGCTCAGCCTGTAATCCCAGTGTCTGGGAGGCTGGCATGAGAAGATCATTTGAGGCCAGGAGTTTAAGACTAGCTTGGGCAGCACAGCGAGACCCTGTCTCTATAAAAAAAATAGAAAAAATTGGCCAGGAGAGGTGGCTCACACCCATAACCCCAGCACTTTGGGAGGCTGAGGCAGGTGGATCATGAGGTCAGGAGTTCGAGACCAGCCTGACCAACATGGTGAAATTCATCTCTACTAAAAATACAAAAAAATTAGCTGGGTGTGATGGTGTATGCCTATAGCTATTCTGGAGGTTGAGGCAAGAGAATTGCTTGAACCCAGGAGGCAGAGGTTGCAGTGAGCTGAGATCTCGCCATTGCACTCCAGCCTGGATGACAGAGTGAGACTCCATTAAAAAAAGAAGAAGAAAAAAAGAAAAAATTAGCTGGGCCTGGTGGCACACACCTGTAGCCTGAGCTACTTGGGAGGCTGAGATGGGAGGATCACTTGAGCTCAGGAAGTCAAGGCTCAAGTGAGCTGTGATCTCTCAAAAAAAAAAAAAAAAAAAAATACTGGTCAGAGGAAAGGATTTCGCTTTCCTTTCTCTTGAAGAATGTAGACTTGTAATTTGGATCAGCCACCTTTCCACTAATCTTAAGTTTATTTTAAAATAGTTGGTGATTTCTCTGTGCTGGGCTCTGTTCTAAGTTCTAGGAAAAAGGGTGAATAAAAAGGACAAAGTAGTTTGTCTTTACTTTGGCGATGCGAGCAGTTAGAAAATAGAAGGTACTGCGGGTTATGAGCTTGATCAGCTGGAGGAGACTGGTGGGCCCCTTCAGACATTCAGCAAAGGCCTGTCTGTGGAAGGGAGGTTCAAGCTGAGACCTGAATGAGAAGGAGCAGGCAGCTAAAGATCTGTGTAATGAAGGCTCGAAGGCCAAGGGAACAGCAAATGCAAGCTCTCCCTAAAGTGTGAAAGGACCTGGCATGTTTGAGAAACACAAAGAAGGAGCGAGTGGGAGAGGTGTCGACGGGGAGAGGTGTTGTGGGGGAGAGGTGTGGGAGAGGAGGCTGAAGCATGAGCTCCAGCTGGGGTGAGGAGTGTGGGTTTTATTGTAAGGGTAATTGGGAGCCTTTGGAGGTTCTAAGGCAGGGATCCAAGTGATTCTCTTTATGCTCTCTCAGGCCATGATGTGGAGAAGTGACTGTATAGGGCAGAGAATGGAATCAGAGCGATCAGTTAGGAGGTTATTGCCCTATAATCCAGGTAATAAGCTTGAACCAGGGTGGCAGTGAAGGAAGAGGAGGAGAACAGGTGACATCCTGGATACATTTCGGAGCTAAGGTTAACAGAGCTTGCTGATAAGTTGGATGCAGGAAGTAAAAAAGAAAGGATTGTTTCTAGGTTTAGAATTGCGCTACTGTGTGGCCAGGTGTGCTGGCTGATGCCTGAAATCCCAGCACTTTGGGAGGCCGAGGTGGGTGGATCACCTGAGGTCAGGAGTTCGAGACCAGCCTGACTAACATGTCAAAATCTGATCTCTACTAAAAATACAAGCATTAGCTGGGCATGGTGTCAGGCACCTGTAATCCCAGCTACGTGGGAGGCTGAGGCAGGAGAATCGCTTGAACTGGGAGGTGGAGGTTGCAATGAGCCGAGATAGCGCAACTGTGGATTTTCCCTTATTTTCTTATGTTATTATGTCCCTTATGAAAACTTAATTTGTTAGTGTAGAAGCAACATATATTGATGTAGAACATCTAAAGTACACAAAAGATATAAATGAAAAAATATAAAATATTAATGAATCTATAATTCACAGAAAACTACTACTTGCTAATCTTTTGGTTCGTTTCTTTTTTTTTTTTTTCTTTTTTTTTGAGACAGAGTCTCCCTCTGTCACCCAGGCTGGAGTCTGAAGTGCAATGGTGAGCTCTTGGCTCGCTGCCACCTCCCTTCCTGGATTCAAGCGATTCTCCTAACTCAGCCTACTGAGTAGCTGGGATCACAGGCGCCCACCACCATGCCCAGCCAATTTTTGTATTTTTGGTAGAGAGAGGGTTTCCCCATTTTGGCCAGGCTGGTCTCAAACTCATGACCTTAAGGTGTCCACCCACCTTGGCCTACCAAAGTGCTGGGATTAGGTGTGAACCACTTCACCCAGCCAGGTTCATTCACTTCTAATCTTTTTTTTTTTTTTTAACCACAAACTTCCTAGGTAGTAATACATACTATTTAGGAAAAATCCAGAAAAAATAAACATGGAAATTAAAATCACCCAGCTATAAGCAGAATCAGTTTTTGTGAGCGATATATATATTCAAGTCATTTTGGACATTGTTAATACATAGCTTTGTATTCTGCCTTTAAAAATATTTGTCACAAACTGCCTCATTTTCATAAAAATTATTTTAAAACACGATTTTATTTGCTTGTAGGCTTATTCTTTTCCTTTCTTCCTTCCTTTTTTTTTTTTTAAGACAGTTTTGAGACAGTCTTGCTCTGCTGTCCAGGCTAGAGTGCTGCCGTGGTGCCATCATAGCTCACTGCAGCCTCGAATGATCCTCTAGCCTCAGCCTCTCAAGTAGCTGGGACTACAGGCATGTGCCACCGTGCCTGGCTAAATTTTTAAAAATTATTTTTTTGCAGAGATAGGGTCTCCCTATGTTGGCTTGGGCTGGTCTTGAACTTCTGAGCTCAAGTGATCTTATATTTACCTGTTTTCTATGCCCACCTGTACATCTCCCCACTTTCTTTTTTTTTTTTTTTTTTCTGAGATGGAGTCTTGCTCTGTGGCCCAGGCTACAGTTCAGTGGTGCCATCTTGGCTCACTACAACCTCTGCCTCCTGGGTTCAAACAATTCTCCTGCCTCAGCCTCCTGAGTAGCTGGGACTACAGGTGCCTGCCACCATTGCTGGCTAATTTTTGTATTTTTAGTAGTGATGGAATTTTACCATATTGGCCAGGCTAGTCTCGAACTCCTGACCTTCTGATCCACCCACCTTGGCTTCCCAAAGTGCTGGGATTACAGGCATGAGCCACTGCACCTGGAGGATCTCTCCACTTTTATCTTGAGCCTTGCCTTTCAGTTTGGACTGTGAATCAGCAATTCTGGCTTCCCAGAATCTGGCCACCTCTCTGGACTAGACTTGGCCTTGGAACCTTTCAAATCCAGAGCTGGTGCTGGGGTGGGGCTTTGGACCATGTAAAACCACAATGAGAACAGACTGAACTTATAGACTATACATCAAATGGAATGATTCCTAGTGGAGTCTACAAGTCCTTCTCCTGGTTGTGTGTGTGTGTGTGTGTGTGTGTGTGTGTGTGTGTGTGTGTATTTTGGCACAGAACTCGCCACTTTGGGAAGAGGAGGGAGGAGGGAGAGGAAGGGAACAGGCTGGGGATGGGTGATGCTGGCAATTCTGGTGGAGCTGGATTCAAGGGACCTCCCCCCTGAAGTCTTCCTTTCCTAGCGAGCGTTTCTATCAATAATCCTTTTATAATCTCAGCCTAGTAGCCAGAACATTCTCCCCATGGCCAGTCTTTCCCACTTCCCATCCTGCCCTCCTTCTTGTCAGCACTGCAGGATGTACGAGTCACGTGGCTGGTTTATCCGGAAAGAGGATAACTTCTGGCCTTAGTGCCATCTGAACAATTCTAACGGCCCTAAAGTCAGAAGTGAAGCAGCAGCACATTTGCTCTGAAGAGGGTTGGGGAACAAGAGAAAGCTTGTAGCCTGGAGCCAAGGACGGCAAGGGCGGGAGTTCAGCCCACACATGCTGAGCAACCCTGGGCATTTTTTTTTCCGTAGGAATGGGATCTATTATGTTGACAAGGCTGGTCTGGAACTCCTGGCCTCAAGGGATCCTCCTGTCATGGCCTCCCAAAGTGCTGGGATTACAGGCTTGAGCCACCGTGCTGCTCAGCACCCCCAGGCATTCTTTTTGTTGTAAGGGTTCAGAGCAGATTCTTACAGGGGCCTTTTTCAGGTTAGTGAAAACTTTTTGCATGCCCATTTTTGTAGTTTATTACTATTATCTATTAATAATAATTGCCAATTATTGAGGACTTTTAGTTTCCTTATATGTAGTTCCTTGAATCCTTAGAATAGCTATTCAAAGTAGATGCTATTGTCTCCCTTTTTCTTTTTCCGTTTTTGAGATGAAGTCTCCCTCTGTCACCAGGCTGGAGTGCAGCGTGTGATCTTGGCTCACTGCAACCTCTGCCTCCTGGGTTCAAGCTATTCTCCTGCCTCAGCCTCCTGAGTAGCTGGGATTACAGATGCCCACTGCCATGCCTGGCTAATTTTTGTATTTTTAGTAGAGATGGGGTTTTTCCATGTTGGCCAGGCTGGTTTCAAACTCCTTAAGGGATCTGCCCACCTCGGCCTCCCAAAGTGCTGGGATTACAGGTGTGAGCCACTGCACCCAGCCTGTCTCCCTTTTTTTAAATAAGGAAACTGAGGCTGAGAGAGTCAAGGAGTTTTTACAAGGTCATACAACAAGTGTGATGGAGGTCGGATTTGCAGGTGGGTCTGTCAGATACCACACCTACTGGCAGTACAGAAACAAGTATCCAAGGCTGGGTGCCGAGGCTCATGCCTATAATCCCAGCACTTTGGAAGGCCAAGGTGGATGGATCACTTGAGGTCAGGAGTTTGAGACCAGCCTGGCCACATGGTGAACTCAGGAGGGTTTCAACATAGTAAACCCAAAAGGCAGAGGTTGCAGTGAGCGAAGATCACACCACTGCACCCCAGCCTGGGTGACAAAGCCTGATTCCATCTCAGAAAAAAATAAAAGAAACGGGTACCCCAAGCCAGTTGTTAGGTATACATGGCTCTACCACCTTCCCAACGTGAGAATGTGACAAGTTTAAAACTTCCTGTTCATCTTTTATAGAAAAGGGATGATAATAATACTTATCCCATAGGACTGTTGTATGTGCATTAAGTTAAGTCTTTCTATTATCCCTTTTATGTGTAGGCTGTGAATTCTTTTCTCTTTTTTTTTTTTTTTTTTTTTTTTGCTGGTTCACTGTAACACATCTGCAGTCTGTCCACACCTATTTGCACTAGTACATCTTGCTTTTACTATAAACGGCAGAGGGCAGGTCCAGGATTATATCATTCTTTTGTGTGGTATTTTTTACAGTCACTTTGATGAAGACAATGATGAACATGTTGCTGAAAAAAAAACCTTGATTCTGGCATTCAGCCAGTTACTTTTTCAGGCCAAACACCAGCATGCTGGCCTGCTGACTGTGCAGAGGTCCCTTTTTGGGGAAGAGAGGCTCTCTTCCAATTAGGGTGAACTCCTGGCCTCTCTGGATTTATGGACATCTGATATGAATTTACAAGCATGGAGGAATTGTTTGCAAAACATCCTGCTCCCAATTGGATGCTACTTTCCTTTTTGTGTGGTTTGTGTATAGTTTTGCACAATTAATTGAAAAGTAATCTTTGGTGAAGTAAATCTGTTTCTTAGCCCTGAGCTACTAGACATTACAGTGTGGTGGACTACAGAGACTTTTCTCTCTAGTGATTGATGCAGAATGGATGGTTGCTTCTGTCTTAGTCTCTCAGGTTCTAATTGGAACTGAGTGGTCTTGGATTACACAGGTTTACATTACATAACTAGAGGATTTGCTCCAGTTACGAGCAGTTTCATGAAGACTGGAAGAGTCAGAAAGACCAGGCACCTAGAAAATGTGGGGGAAAGGATAGTCAGGGACCAATGTCACCAGGATTAGGGCAATTGAGGGAAGCGCTCAGGTGTATCTCTCAACTCACTGAGTGCCCAACTCTACCCCTACTCCCAACTGATTCCCTTCCTCCCTCCTTCCCTCCCTCTTTCCCTCCCTTCCTCCTTCCCTCCCTCCCTTCCTCTGCTCTCTCTTTCTCTCTTTCTTTTCGCTCTGTTGCCCAGGCTGGAGTGCAATGGTGCAATCTCGGCTCACTGGAACCTCGGGTTCAAGCAACTCTCCTGCCTCGGCCTCCTGAGTAGCTGGGATTATATGCACGTGCCACCATGCCTGGCTAATTTTTGTATTTTCAGTAGAGACGGGATTTCACCATGTTGGTCAGGCTGGTGTCGAACTCCTGACCTCCTGATCCACCCGCCTCGGCCTCCCAAAGTGCTGGGATTACAGGCATGAGCGACTGTGCCCTGCCTTTTTTTTTTTTTTTTTAAAGAGAGAGACGGATTCTAACTCTGTCACTCAGGCTGGAGTGCAGTGTGCAATCATAACTCACTGAAACCTGAATTCTGGGCTAAAGTGATCCCCCCACCTCAGCCTCCAGAGTAGCTGGAACTATAGTTGTGCACCACCACCACACCCACTAATTTTTTTTAATTTTTTTGTAGCGACGTGGTCTCACTATGTTACCCAGGCTGGCCTTGAACCCCTGGCCTCAAGTGATCCGTCTCAGCCTCCCTAATTGCGGAATTACAGGTGGGAGCCACAGTGCCCAGCCCACTAACTATTCATTTTCTGCCCTTCTCTGCCTCGCTTTGTGCCTGGAAGTCTGAGGTCTATGTGGTGCACCACCCAGGCTCCCTTGCTGGACAGCTTGGGTTAAGTCAATGGGAGGCACCAGTGGGTGGTAAGAGGCTGGAAATAGACAAAGGTTGGAATATGTATTCCTCCTGTTCTCTCCCTGTGGTTCTCCACTATGAATCGCGGTGACTGTGTCCCTTTATGGTCATGGCTTCCATGGGGCAGACACTTTTCCAGGTCTTCAGTTTTTAATTTTTTTTAATTATTATTATTTTTAAGGCTGGTCAAGTGAAGCAGTTGGAGTGGAGAAGGCACAGAAATTATTCACTGGTTGTGATAAATTAGCTGTAAACACCCCTGCACTTGGATCAGCACCAGGGCTCCAGTTTTTTGGGGTTTTTTTGTTTGTTTGTTTTTGTTTTTTGAGATGGAGTTCCCCTACCTCAGCCTCCCGAGTAGCTGGGATTACAGGCATGCACCACCCGGCTCATTTTATATTTTTAGTAGAGACGAGGTTTCTCCATGTTGGTCAGGCTGGTCTCAAACTCCTGACCTCAGGTGATCCACCTGCCTTGGCCTCCCAAAGTGCTGGGATTACAGGCATGAGCCACTGCACCCAGCCCAGGACTTTAGTTTTTAACCAAGCTCTGATAATAGCAATTTTGACCCTGACTCTTGGCATTGGTGGTGATGTCTTCCACTGTTGTTGGTGCCTAGGTGCCTCACTTGGTTATCTTGATTCTGCCCTCACTGAGTGAGTCATTTTTTCATTAAAAAATCTTTTTTTTTTTTTTTTTGGCCAAGTGCAGTGGCTTATGCCTGTAATTCCAGCACTTTGGGAGGCCAAAGCAAGTGGATCTCTTGAGGTTCAACATGGTGAAAGCCTGTCTCCACTAAAAATACAAAAATTAGCCAGGTGTGGCTACATGCACCTGTAATCCCAGCTACTTGGGAGGATGAGGTAGAAGAATCGCTGGACCCAGGAGGCAGTG
This sequence comes from Cheracebus regulus, assembly GCA_963574635.1. Taxonomy (NCBI): domain Eukaryota; kingdom Metazoa; phylum Chordata; class Mammalia; order Primates; family Pitheciidae; genus Cheracebus; species Cheracebus regulus. The sequence goes on from CAUYQU010078777.1 coordinate 33,997, forward strand.
ACTGCAGTGAGCTGAGATCACACCACTGCACCTCAGCCTGGGTGACAGAGTGAGACTTCATCTCAAACATTCTCTCTCTCTGTTTTTTTTTTTTTTTTTTTTTTGCAATTTTTGTTTTTTTAAGAGACAGTCTCATTATGTTGCTCAGGATAGACTCTAACTCCTAGGTTCAGGGAATCATCCTCCCTCAGCCTCCTGAGTAGTAGGACTACAGGCAGACACCACCACATTCGGCTCAAAAATCTTCTTCTATTCCAGCTGTGTGTACCATCTGCCTCCCAGCATGTCTGAGACCTGTAGTACCTACATGAATCCAGGACACATACTTGGCGTCCAGCTGGGTGAGAGGAATACTCATTGACTTGTTATGGTCTACATTTTGTGATATTTCTCTTTCTTTCGCCTCATCTGGATGTCTCTTTGAATGTTATGCCCTTCAAACAGGCATGAGATGACAAGGCTGATATCTCCTGCTCATCTGGGGGAGGTCCGATAAGCAAATGTCTTTTGTGAGCCCTGTGCCTCCTGGAGAGAGGTACTTTGCCTGCTTCATGATTGATTGATTGGTTAACTATTGACTGAAAGACACATCCTTTTCATTGAAAACATTATAATTACTTTCTTATAATTGGCAAAGAGTGCCACGGTTGTTATCCTGAAGAGGATATGGTTTATTTTTAAAATATAGATGAATCTGAGTTTTAAAAATCGCCAGCGTCTGGGCAACGGTCGTGAGTAAACGTGCCTCAGCTGCATCCGTCTGAACTGCTTCTGAGTGGAAGGCTGATGGGGAAAAATACTTTATATTTGTACCACTCGATATGTGTTTCTACCCTCTCTCTCCCAAATTATCACGTTTGCTCATTACAACAACTTGTCAAGACAAGCAGAGTTGATACTTTTATTTCCATTTTATAGGTTTCATTCATCAAATATTTATTGATCCTCTTTCATATATCTGGCCCTCTGCTAGGCTCTGGTGATACCAAGAAGATGATAATATAATTCCTGTCCTTAATACAGTGTAGTGGGAGATACGGACATAGCAACCAACAAAAGTGTGGTGTGGTGACAGTGCGCAGGTGGTAAGAATGAAATGCCATGGGTGCCAGGGGGAGGCAGTAACAAAAGGGATGGGCAGAGTACGTGTCATTGAGTGCCTGCCAAGTGCCAGGTACTGGGCTAGGGCCCTGCCCTGCTACTGCAAGTGTGATCCATGGACCACCAGCAGCTGCATTACCTCGGAGCTTGTTAGAAATGCCCCACCCCAGACCCACTGATTGAGAATCTGCATCTGAGCAAAATATTCAGGACATATCTATGCACATTAAGTTTGAGAAGCACTGGGCTAGGTGGTGCACAGATTTCCTTTATTTTCTTATTGTTATTATTATTATTATTTGAGACAGAGTCTTGCTCTGTCTCCAGGCTGGAGTGCAATGGCGTGATCTCTGCTCACTGCAACCTCTAACTCCCTGGTTCAAGCAATTCTCCTGTCTCAGCCCCTGAGTAGCTGGGATTACAGGCGCGTGCCACCACGCCCAGCTAATTTTTGTATTTTAGTAGAGACGGGGGTTGACCATGTTAGCCAGGGTGGTCTTGATCTCCTGACCTCATGATCCACCAGCCTCAGCCTCCCAAAGCACTGGGCTTACAGGTGTGAGCCACTGTATCCAGCCAGCTATTATTATTTTTGAGATGGAGTTTTGCTCATGTCTCCCAGGCTGGAGTGCAATGGCATGATCTCAGCTCACTGCACCCTCTGCCTCCTGGGTTCAAGCAATTCTCCTGCCTCAGCCTCCCAAGTAGCTGGGACTATAGGCACGTGCCACCATGCCCAGCTATTTTTGTGTTTTCAGTAGAGATGGGGTTTCACCATGTTGGACAGGATTGTATCAATCTCTTGACCTCGTGATCTGCCTGCCTCGGCCTCCCAAAGTATTGGGATTACAGGTGTGAGCCATTGCGCCTGG